>JAJFZI010163366.1:0-12118 GCA_022379055.1 Anilios bituberculatus
AAGCTTAAGGGAAACCAGAAGAGAGAAAATGGAATGGAACAAACTACATTGCAACAATTTGTTAAAGCATTGTTTACCTTTCCTAAGGCTACTGGGATGCAACCTTGCCCATTCACCAAAAGCCTGCCATGGGTATTGTTGCTGATTCCAAAATAAAGTCTTAGACTACAATGCTTTCTGCTTCTGTTCTAGTGCCCCAGTCGTAATAATAGGAGTGTTCATGTTCACATGCAGCACTGGGATTACCTAACCCCTCACTGAACATAGTGAACATAGTCCAAACACATTTCTGAAAACAAGCAGGGTGATGAAGTCTGAGGCTGGTACTTTTATTCACAGCATTCCAGGTTTCCTATTTTTTTCCTCCTCATAAATAATATTTTAAATGTGAAAAAGTCAAAGGATTGTTTGGGACCTGAAGGGTGACCTTGGGAATTCCAACTTCATTTGTCCTGTGCAACATTTTTGTTGAGACTTTCTGTGGATCATATCAGCCAGTACACTAGGTATGCCTTTTTGAAACAAGCACTTTCTATGCTTAATACAATGATTCTTGCCCTATTTTTGGATTTGGCCAGATTACCTCCTTTGTTTGGTCTGGATCCACACGATGCAACCTTAGCATTTATCAGGGAGAGAGAAGAAAAGAACAGCACTCATGTTCTTTCCCCCAGTATTCTTTCCAAAGATTTTCTGGATGAGATCTGATTTGTGTTCCTCCAGTCTTTGAATATGTGAAGGGCCTTCACCCACACAATCAATAGGACCAGAGGAAAGGAGCAAAGTAGCAAATTAGTAAAGCCAAGAATTATATTGGTATGGCTTCAGTTCTGAGTTCTCAGACTCCTACAAGCTTGGAGAAGAACATCAGTCCCTCCCTTCCTCTCTCCTTCCCTTCCCATTCATTTGGCAAAGGATTCTGATGGTCCTTCCTGCCAAGTCATTGTATGTTCTCCACATTTCATCCAAGTTTATATGCTTCCATGAATGATCTCTCAGCTTTTTCTCCCCAAATTATCTTAAATTCTGACATGTGGTGTTGCATTGGGACTAGCAAGAACCAATTTAAAAGCAAGATCTTTTAACTAAAGAGTATAAACCACACATCTTAAGTGAATGTAGCCCTTAACAATGGTGGACACACCTGTCTTTATTGAGGTATAATACAATGAAGATATGGCAATAAAAAAGAGAGCAATCATTAGGAAAATAGTATTCAGAACTATTAAAAGAATCATAAACACAAAGGGAATAGGACTCCCCTGAAAACATGAAAAACTAACAGAAGTACTTAGTAGGGGGGGAAATGGCACTGAAGGAGAAAGTAACAATATTTTGGGAAATAGCATTCAGTGCAGAAATAGCATTTCAAAACTATTGATGCAGTGAAGAAGAATCTTCAGATTTGGGAAGGTGGAGTGGAAACAATACAGGCTCTAGAAGCATTTTTGCTGAAGAGAGAACAAGCACATGAGTTTTGGAAAAACAGGACCTTCCTATTGTGGATTAGGCATTCTGAAGGAATAAGAAAAGACACTTTAAATTAAACTGGGAGACAGTAGCGTAGTGTAGGATGGTGAAATTAGAATTCACCATCCAGACTCCATGAGTTCAAATTTCTGCTGTGCCAGCAAAACTCATTGGGTGACCTTGGGCCAGTCACTTTGCCTCCGGACTAACATACCACATTGGGACTAACACTATAGTTGCTTCAAGTGTTTTGTGGCTTGCTCAGCTCAATGGGCTCCATGCCACCCTGAACCACATGCCCCCTGGAGCTGGGGTTACAGAGTAGTACAGTAGTGCACATTGTCTGAATTAGAACCAGCTGATTAGTCAAAACCAGATATGAAACCCAGTTCAGAAAGGGATATCTCAACAGACCTAAGAAGTGCAGTAATATTCTGGAGATGCTAACTTCTAATCTGGCCAATTACTAGTTTGAGGATATAACTGCATGTCTACCTGCATGAAGGATTTGACATTCTCCACATCCAATCTATTAAAAAGACATGGCCTCAGATGCCTCAAAGAGATTTCTTGGAACAAGCAAAGGCAAGTTTGGAAGGAAAGTGCTCAGAGTTGGCTACCTGGTGGCTGTAGATTCCCTTGGGTGGCTTTAATTAAAGATGGAGATCTCTCCTTTCTCTGACTAGTAGGCCAAAAGGCCAGGGCTTTTTATATTGTGGGCTCTTCTGCTTGATTTTCTTCCAGTCCTTAAGCAGACAGAAAAATAAGCTGGCATAATTTCTAGTGTCCCAATGGCCAAGATCTGATCTATCTCAGTAATGATACTTATAAATGATCTTTTCCTTACAGTTTTACTGCAGGACAGTAAATTAGTAAATTTCTCTGGCTTTGCTTCCTCTCTTACACAGCTTCACCAGCCTACAGGAAAAACGTCCACCAGTCACTCTCTGAGTACTGTGGTAGGACCTGCTTGGTGAATATGGCTAGCTGTCTGGGATGGAGGCTTTAACCATCTTGCAAATTGCGTGAGTGACAAGTTACTGGAGCAGAATGCTTCCTACTGTAACATATCATGGAGGTTTTTACTGACCTTGACTCTTACCAGACTTAAGAGAAAGAGCAATAGACCTGTATCCAAAAATAGACCAGTTGTCAGGTCAGGGCACAGCATATCATGGAACGGAGCTCACATGGTGAATTGAGAAAAACCCCTCCTAGTGCATCCTGGCCTATCCTCCACCCCACTGACTTCTGAGTAGGGCTATTTTCGTTCTTGTATTTCCTAGACTTCCTGTCACTTGGGCTAAAAAGAAAACGGACCTCAGCACCCAAATATTCCAAACTAATAATTGCTGCTAGCGAATGGCAGTACTGGCCATGACTGACCAGAGTTGGCAGCACCTGGGAGTTCTCGTGGAGTATGCAAAATAGTGCTAAATTAGGCAAAGTGGTCAAGTTGGCAGGAGCAGCAGAAACCCATAATGCAATTATTTGTGACAGATTCAGTAATACATCCCTTTTCCAGCTGAAACGTACAGGCAGTTCTTCAGAGGTCTGCTAGCTTTTTGAAAGGCCACTGAACACATATTTAGTAACAGAAGACCATTATACTACTGCATCTAAGGATCCCACGTAATGCTCAAATGGCCCTTCATGAAGAACAAGTTGGGTATTGTGCAGTGTGAGGGAAAAAGTGCAGTTTCTCCTTCAGTGCAAACCAAAATGGCCATAGAGTCTAATGACTGTGTGTGTTTGTGTGCGCGCACACACACATATGTATGCCTATAGCAGCTCAACATATGATAGCTCTCAACACCAAAATTGTGACCTAACATAGGTTATTCATATGGCCAAGATTTCTGTTTGACAAGATAGAAAAACATCATACTTTTGTCAAGATGCATGACATAAAATTTTTGCCAGTTCTGATTGTTTTACATCTCTCTTTGGAGCTTCTTGCTTGCAGTATTATCACTAAGGTAATCAGCATTGGTTAGATTTGCAAGCCAAACAGTCTTTCATGAAAATGTCTTTGTACTTGATCCACTTTCCCAAAATAAAAGCTTTATCCCTCTAAGCGATAAATCTAAGCAAAGGTCACATTGGACAGTGGGGAGGAGTAAAGAAAGGAGGATTCCCAACAAGCGTTGCCCTGTATTTACCCCATGTCTCCTGCCTAATACTGTGCCATATTGGGATTTCAGGGGTGAGAGAGTCTCTCAGGACAAGCTGAAGGGAATGGGATCGCTCAGCACATTGAGTGCTTCACTGTAGTAGTCACTTCTCTCAAGATGTCTGACACCTTTAGTTCCTTTCTTTAAGTCAGGATTAAATCCAAAATAACTGCCCTCATCCTCCATCCCCAATATTGATTCTTTATAATCTATCACTGTCTAGATATGTTCAACAGGAAATAGCACTCTTCTTGCCAGTTGCCTGACACATTTGCTTCTGTCTCTCATGATAGAGATTCATTCTTCTTTTCAGTCTCAGTGAAGATTTTTGGCTTTGTTGATCCTTGAAGAGTTTATATACTATTTATTTACTTATTTAATGATTTTTGTGTACTGCTACATTCCAGTGTGACTCTCAGATGTTTCCACAAGAGAACCATTAAAACAACAGAAAACAATTCTAAATCAACTCAATAATGCTCCTACTGCCACCAATGACCATGCAAATAACAAGTTGATAATCATTTTCATAGGACTGATGGAACTATCTCAGATCACAGGAGATCACCTTCCATGTCCAAGGTTTCAGTTTAGTCAGTTCCATTGGTGAGACTCTCCTTCTGAATGGTTTCCAAGTACTCACATTTTCTCGTTAGGATGCTTTTTTCCTGCTTAAGGTCTATCCTCTTTGGAAGTCTCATCCTGTTAGCCTTCATGGAAAAATCACTATGTGAGATATCTGCATGTTTTTCATTTCCCTTGATGCATTGTAAAGAAAGGTTTTGTTTCCCAGCAAGAAGACAAGCTTGCATTTGCAACAGAAATAATTAGAAATAAACACAGTACAGTACATACCAGGCTAATCACAACTGCTCCTCCCTCAGTGTCCATCCTTTGCTGGAGTCAAAAGTTTGGTTTGTGTGGAAGAAAATGTAAAAATAACAAACTGGGACAACAGAGTGATTGAATCAGGTTTTTTTTTTTTTAAATTCTCTAGCATTAGAATGACCACTCTAATGAGTGGCACATACCCAGCTCTTTGTTACTCGGTTTTATAGGGATCTTTCCCCTTCAAAGTTACAAGCATCACTCATTAGCATAGCTTACAGAATGCACATTCAGCATTTTCTCAATCAATTACCTAATTAAAAGATGTTCTCTCTGTTGTGCAGTAAACTACCAAAACTCTAATATTTTGACTAGCTTTTCACCCTCTGCTTTATTTCACATTCTCTTTCTTTTAACTCAAACATATTTCTTTCTCAGACTTTTGTTTTACTTCATATACCTTACCATTCACTATTTCCAGACAGTTAAATCCTTTATTACCTACTTTTCCCAAAGATCATCATTCCTGCCCAATCTTTCTCCATTACTTTTTGTCCTCCTTCTATTTTTCAAGACAACAGCTCCCCTGTTTAGTAGCCCTCAGGGTTTGTAAAGAACTCAGAAATCCCAATCACACAATAAAATAATTAGTGTTCCCACAATACACAAAACTCACAATATTACTATTCTTAACTGAACTATACTATGCTGCCATGGCCAACATCAAACTGTGAAGTGACCATAACATGACTTAGATTCAGCTCAGTTCTTTAATGACTCCAGCAGCAACACACAGGCAAGAGCAGTGTTTTACATTTCAAGTTCCCTCCAAAATGGCATTAGCCAATCAGCATTTAGTGTACAACATCCCTCCCCCATTGATTAGAACTATGTGCAATAAAACAAGATTTAACATACAGCTTCAGTCTGGTTATATATAACAAGTGCATACACAATCTTTTAAGTATATTGGCCGAGATGTGCATCAGGATGACCTCAGTTCTGTTGGTTTGCTTCCAGGACCCTCTGTATCAATGTTTGTATTAGATGGTAGTGGTTTATCCTGTGCCCTGAGTTAGGGTTTTTGGATGTACTCTATTTGCCCCATTGGCTAGCTCCCTTCAAGTGACTTTGCCCCCTCCATGCAAATCCTAATTTGATTGTGGTGCCGTCTTAACTGGATACCTGTGAGGGTAGTAACCATATATGAAAGACAGCCTCCTGGTTCTGTGATGGCCACTGGGACTCATGCCCAATCCTGAAGGTTGGTCCACCAACCTTCATCTACCAGGACATGTAAGAGACTCTGGAATGACCTGAAGGAGACGGGGATAATACAGGACCCATGCAATGGAATTGGGTTTCCTTGGAAATCCTTTAACTCTTGGGACGCCATAGATAGAGTAAAAGGCAATTTTCTTTGAATAAGCTTGTATGTTTTTTTAAAAACGATGAAGTAAAGAGACCCCAAATCAACTTCCATGTGACAGTCTACCCCTGCGAGGTTGACCTGTACTACCACCTTACAGGGGAAGCCCAAAAGCCAAGTGCCCTTGCTTCCCACAAGTCCAGCTCTGTGGAGCCCATGAAAGGCAATCTTTGTCTTGGTGATGCCAGCCATATTTGGCACAAACGCAGTCAGATGGCTTGTAGCAGCATGCATGTTGAGTCGTGTGCAGACCAAAGCTTTGGTTTGGGGTCGCAAGTCAGCATCTGGTGGATCTCACCCTCATCACTGGACATTGCGAATGGTGATGTGCTTGTCTTCTCCACTATGTAGTAGCCAGATGGACCGCCTTCTCTGAAACAGTCTCTCATTCTGCATGGATCTCCCAAGTGTGGGCTTCCACCATCTTGAACACTAGGGCCTCTTTCAACGCTGAGTTGAAGGTCAAATCCTCCCTTGTGAACAGACGCCTCTGAAATCACTCACTGCGAAGACCGCAGACGAGCCTGTCACACAGCGTGCCTTCCAGCTCTTGGAAGTTGCAAGCTGAAGCTAATTCGTGAAGGGCAGTTGCAAAAGCTGAAATTGACTAGGTTGCCAACTGGACCCTGGTGTAAAATTGATGCCTCCTAACAACCTCAGATGACATAAGAGCGAAATAGTCCTGCAGTTTTTTTAAGAAGGCATCATAGGCCATGTCTTTCAGCTTTTGTAGGGTCACTACAGATTTGACAATACAAAAGGTGGCTGATCCACACATATTTAGAAAACAATCTTTCTTTTCCTCAGGGGTCACAATGCATGTTGTGGCCATATAAAATGCTAATTGTTCCTCATAGTCCAACCAGCCAGCTGGTCTGGTGATGTCAAATGGCTCCAGCTTGCCAAAATAAGACGCCATTTTGATGGCACTCAAGTATCTGTACCAGCACCCACAGTCTGTTTATCTATCTATCTATCAGCCACTTGTAGCACTGCATGACACAGCAACAATGGCAACAGGGTCATGACTGCCCACATCCACCAGCCACCCTCTCCCTGGTGTCCACACACTGCACTGGGAGGTCAGGAACTGAGGCGGCCACCATCAGATTTCCCACCAGCCGGCCGTCCTCTTCCTGAAGGCCACGTAGCGCAGCGGAATGGTGTAGTGGGACCAATGAGCAACAAAGGCCATACAGTAGCCCTGTGAGAATAGCATTTGGGGCAAAACAGCAGGCAAGCAGCCAGCATCAGTCTCACTGGCATGCTGGGTCTGGAGTCCAGTTCACCTTGTCACCAATGAAGTGACCACAGCATAACTTAGATTCATCTCAGTTCTTTAATGACTCCAGCAGCACAGATAGGCAAGAGCGGGTTTTTTATACATTTCAAGTGCCCACCAAAATGGCATTAGCCAATCAGCATGTAGTATACAACAACACTCTCCCAAACTTCCTCAATATTTTTAAAGAATCATAGCTTCCATTTTCTTAGTCTTCAGTCTAATTGGTATGGACACTTCTGTTTTAACTTAGACAGAACTTATAATATTTATAATATCCAAGCTAAACTCTCTTCCAAAACTTCCCTCATGTTTACCACCTCTGTACATTCACAGCTGCTTGTCTTTTCTCTAAATAGTACTGGCTGAGACTTTATTTTTGATGCACATTTTTTCTTCCATATAATTGGATTAATTTTGGAATTTGATATCAGCAATAATCCTGACAGTATTTCAAGATGCTCTTTTATAGCTGAATATGCCATTATGACCCATTACAATGCCTTTAATAATGACTTTTTCTCATAGGAGTTGCTGCACTCTTTAATTAAACAATTCAATGCACAGAACAGTGAAAAAAGAATCAGCTAAATACAATCTCTTTTGAAACCATATCCATCACATAAAAATACACAAAGTGTTGGAAAGCAAGAGATTCATTTTGAATGTAAACAAAATTACACACACACACACAGCCTTATTTTCCTTTCTTTCTCAACCCTATGGGAATATATTCTGAGTTCTCAGGCAACAATATAGGTTTGCGAGCCGTACTCCATCCATTCCCCAGTGCGCTCTGTCCATTAAAAGGTGCATGCTGGGGAACGGACAGAGCATGGATGGGGAACTGGCAGAACTTGCTCCACTCTTTCCCAAGTGGCAGCGTAAGCTTGCGAGCCTCTGCCACCTCTCAGAAATGGCAGAGGCACCAGAGGGTGACAGAGGCTGGTAAGCAGGGCAAAAGTGGCAGAGAGTTCCCAGATGGCAGTGGAGGCTTGTGAGCAGGTGAGGGGGGTGCTCGCCTTCTGGGAAGCTGAGACAGCTGGCTTCCTAGTGGGGAAACCCTGGGAGGCTGGCGGGTGGGAGCCTAGGCTTGGCTGGGGACTCTGAGAGATGGAGGGAGGTGGCCCTGGATGACTGTGTCTTGGGAACTGAGTGGGCTAGGCTGCAAAAGTGGCACCTGTGACCTCCCAGTGCTCTCCGGCACTGGACACTCTCTCCCCAGCGCCAGACAGCACTGGGCAGTCATCAGCATTGCATTGCCGGAACTGTTGCTGGAGGGGGGGGGCCGACAGAAAGTTGCCACTCCTCTTAATGAAGATGGCAAAAAAAGAAAAGAAAAAACATAGGCATTCCATTCCTACTTCAGCTTACAGCTCATCAGAAAGAAGACAGGTATTCAACTTGGCAACTATGAAGAGCAGGAGGATAAGATGTGGCTGAATCTGACAAAACATGATTAAGGAATACTTTTTACTTTGGATTAGATGAGAACTGAAAAAATTAGGAATGTTCACCCTTAAGATAAAAAGTTGAAGGGGGGGGGATATGATCACGTATCATATCAATAACTGAAAAGAGTTCATATAAAAAAAGGCAAAAGACCTTGTCCTAAGCAACCTGTAGAAAGACAGATTCAGACTGAAGTATAGAAAGAAAAGCTAGCATTACTGATATGAGCTGTTCAGCAATGGTGCTATTATATACAGAGTGGATTCTTCTTCACTACATGGGTTCAAGCAGAAGCTAGTCAGCCCCCTGTTGGGGATGCCTGGATTCTTACACTGAGTACTGTTCAGAGTTGGACTCAGTAGGCTAAATGGTCCCATTCAACTCTAGTTTCTATATTTCCATAACAGTGGCTTCAATATACAAATCATTGTCCTACCATCTTTTCTATTTCAGTCTTGCTTTAGGATGGATTTGCAGACTGAAGTGGTACTTTTTAGATTAACACAGCATGAAATTTATTTGGATCTATTGATTGGTATGTGCTTAGAATGGTCAATGGAAATATTAGCCCTACGAATTCTTTCATTCTGCATAATAGCCTTTGATATAATTGATTATTACTAGAATACCTTAGGGATATTAGGAGCTGCTTTGCAATAGTTTTTTTTCTGACATGATAGCTTTAGCAGATAACATTAAGAGATCTCATGTTTTTCTTAGATCTGTGTTTAGGTGACTATTACTACTACTACTACTTTTATACCACCCTCTCCAACAAAAATTCAGTGAAGCAGCTAGCAAAAATGATCAAAGATCTGTGTTATTGACATCCATTTCTCTCTCCTTCATTGTCATCTGATCCAGGAGCAGTGAGCAATTTTGAACTGATGCTTGGATATAGATATAGAGCTGAGAAAGGTTAAGACAGATGAATCAAAATACAACATAAGCAGGCAGCCTGTATGCCAGATGCCAGATGGAATACCTTTCTACTTAAGGAACTAGTCATAAAAACAAAGTATGTGCTTGGATGTGCATGTGTATTTTATCTGCTTGTAATATGTTTGTTAGTTAGGAATTATATATTAAAGTAGCAATGCTTCCAGTACAATATTTCCTTTACTGAGGAAATGCTAATTTTTCATTTATATGCTCAGAAGCAGGGATGAGTGAAAAATCCCAATATAATGTGGCCAATACTGTTCTGTGTCCTTTTTAAAATGTCATTCATCTTTGAATATTTTTATGTAAACCTGCACATTGGCATCAAAACAACAAACACACACTGACTTTTCTACTTAACAGTGAATAGCTTTTGTTGATGGAATTGCAAGTTATCCTATACTTTAAAAATGGCAAGTATGGTAATGTGCCAATTTATTTTTATTTAATCCATACACAAAAAATGTCTTTAAATTGATAATTTTTATTTGTCAGAGTATTACCACTGAGAATTACTTCATTTTAAAAAAAATGCATACACATTCTGGCCTGAGGAGTTTGAAAAAACCATCTGAGATGTGTTCCTATTCCTGAAACCAAGCAAATAACTTCCATTATTAAAGCTGTCTTCATTTCAGTGATGCAAACACATTGGCATAAAGGCAGAGATCTTAGGTATTAATGCAGTGCCTATAATAGTAAAATCCTGGTTGGTGATTTTGGCAATTGCAGCCCTATAGATGGCACTTGATTATTGAAAGCACTATGCATTATCTACATTTTTTCTTTTGACTGATGTGTATTTCACATCTATTTATAAAAATATTTTGAAAATAATTTTTTTTCACATTAAAGTAGGATTTCTTGAGAGAAGTTGCTGCCCCTCTATGTTCCTTCAATGTTTTGCCCATGCCATCCTAAGCCAGGGCATCATGACAGAAGTGCCTCTGGAATGAGATGCTGTAGATCCATTTGTCTTCTTGAGAAGCAATTGCATTCCTGGTATGCAACACAGAGTGCCAGAAAAAGGACCTTCACCAATGGAATGACAATGCGCCAATTGAAGACGAAAGACTTGAGACATTCCAAAAGAGAAGGACAGCACAGGTGGGCTTCTTAGTTTGCAGCCAATCAATCCAGAGAGAGAAGAGCAAAAGGGACACACACTTTTATGGAAATGCCAAAATAGATTCAAGGGGGAGTGCCAGAATCCAGGGCTTTGTGCTATATACAACTGTGAGAAAGAACATAACGGTTAGCTTGCTGAATTTAATAGAAGAGGATATTAAGTACAACCAGACTGAATGTTTGTTTGTAGCTGGTTTCATAGCCTTAATATATGATGATTGTCCAAAGACTATGTTAGATGTCCAATTTTCAAAAGATGAGAACTAAAGCAAAGAAAAAAATTAGAACTGCCATGATTATACAGTAATGTAATATGAGAAGCTGTGTCTCAAGTTCAGCCATTATTTTTTCATTTGTCATAGACATCTTCAGCACAAAAATATATCCTAGTGCAGGAGTGACATCCTCCCCACAAAGGAAGGAAGGATACTCAAAAAAGAAAGAAAGAGAGAATACTCAAGAAAATCTAGACTGATCAAAATTATTCCTAACAGTTACTCTTTGGGCCCTTTTCTTTCAAACATGCTAGCTGCTTCTTTTTTTGCTAAACAGCTTGTTTCTTAACATCATTTCATAATTCTTTATGTTATACAGTAAGGTTCAAGTACGTAAGTTTTATTTTCATTAAACAGCATCACACTAGTTTTGTTGCAGACTTTTGCAGCAAGAAGAGGTACTATATATAAGACAAAAAACCGTATATCAATTTTATTGAGGAAATGTGGAATGATAGTTAATTTTCAGGAGAAGGCTGCCACCTAAAATAGGATTCACTTCTTGACAGTAATGTTTTTGTTATCCTTTATTAGCTTGGGTGCTCTTTTGATGTATCAGGCTGTAAATCTTATAATTCAGAGCCATGTTATCTTGTGATGTGAGATTCAACACAATATAGATAATATGTCAGATTGGGAAAGGGAGAGGGAATATGACACACATCGGGAGAGGGAGGCTAATAAATGGAAGGAAGGAAGGAAAAAAGAAAAAAAGGAAAGAAAGAAAGAAAGAAAGACCCCTGTTCTAAATAATTGGGTATTAGTTGGAATATGCATAATATGATTAAGGCACATCATACTTTTTCATAGGAGAAGTAGAGACCAATATATAGTTGCTATTTCCAACAGCAACATACACTACATTCTAGAAGAAAGTTCAATTGCTTTGTAAGGTTGGTGTAGCTAATGAAATTTGGAAAATAAATGTCTGGCTGGAGACTTTTAAATTCTTACCCTCACAACCATCCATGCAATTCATATCGAGTGGCCATTTTTGGTTACTCTGCTTCATTACCTTCTGCTACAATTCAGTAAAAAAAAGATTTGAATGTTAACAATTTGCATGAAAATGAAATCTAAGCAATCATCCAACTTTCCTTTTCAACTTTTTCCTTACCATTTCCCCCAAAGAGAATAA
>JAJFZI010163390.1:0-10396 GCA_022379055.1 Anilios bituberculatus
GTCTTGGGCTTTTGGAGTGCAGCCACAGTTCATTTGAAGAGGGGCATGTGCTGTGTGGTGTGAGCTGACAGGGTGACAGAGTGTTCCTTGTATGATTTTTTTATCAGAGGAGGTAAGGTCAAGCAGCAATGACAGGGAAGAACTAGGGGGGAGAGGAGCTGCCAGACCCTGGGTAACTGGGTCAGACCAGACAGGAGAGGGCCACTGAGGTGGGGGAGGTTTGGCTTCAGCAGCAGCACCCACAGCATAGCATGAGTGACCTGGACTGTTATGGCTGGCAGCACTTTGCCTTGCTTCCCTTCATCTCCCCTTGCTCATGGTAATGGAGGTGGGCCATGCCACAAGCCATATGGCTGGTTGTGTAGGTGATTGGGCCAGAGGCAGTGCATAAAGCTTCCTTACTGCAAGCATGCTTTCTGTTTATGTTAAATATGATTGGGGGGGGGGCTTTGAATAAAATTCTTGCCCAAAGGGGGGCTCACCTTTCAAAAGTTTGGAACCACTGACTCAGCATAGTCCAAACATGAACTACGGTAATAGCTGGAATAGACTTAAACAACCATTAGTTTCCAGGGAACAGAAATGGTTGCAAAGTAGAACAGCTCCTGAAGCAAATTCTTTCAAACTTTCATCCTGCATCCACACATGTAGATTTCCCTCCTTCCAATAAACAAAAGGGATGAGTAAAAGCTTCCTTTTCCCACAGTGGGCCACAAAACCCTAGTCAAAACATCTTCTGTTTCATTTGATGGCTTTCTAGCTACTCCAAAAGTTGCTGGAAAAGGGGAGACATAAATTTCTGCTAAAATGCATCCTGTTATGTGATCTGGATGGGCCATTAATAAATTCTTGATTAATGCTAAAGCATGGCTTGCTATATCATTTAAATAGAGTATTTAAGTAATTTTTATATTAGTTTCCTTTTCTGAAGCTTCCCAGCAAATTCCCTAAATGGATGGATCTGAGTGGCTGATGTTTTATTTCTGGAATAGAAAGAGCCTTTTTCTGTATTGATTTTTCCTAATCTGCTATATTTCAAAATTGCTGAGGCTTACAATGCAATCAAACAAGTGGTGAGGTAGGGTGAGGTGGGGACATGGGATATATCCAGTGATTCTGGTTGGACAAGTTAGGAAAAGCAATTGGTGGACTCCACTGGTTTTATTTCCCTTTCTACTGATCATCACCTGCTTACAGGAAAAACAACCATTCAAAACAACATTTAATATAATAGACAATATTTTCTGCTATAAGTTCATGGTTGAATTCCTGGGTTTTTGGTTATTACCAGGCTAGATAAATCATTATCATTGAACTGATAAACTGATAAAGTCATGATTTTTCTTCTTTATCCTAAACAAATCATATACTATCCACCTTAACCTCTTGAATACTTATTTCTCCTATTCTTCATTTCCTCCTAACCCCCACATTTTAATACAAACATTTTAAAGCACTACTGAAGGTGCTTAGCCCATTCACCAGTCATGATAGTGTGACTGGTGAAATCAGAATCTACACCATGGGCAACAATGTCACTGCTGTAACAGAAATGTTGTCCAGGCAACTGTCAACATGGGTAACGGGCTCTACTGAGCTACATTCAGTGAAATAGAGATATCTCTCTTCCTCTTTTTGGACAGATTCAGAAGGTATTGAAAAATATTTTTTATTCATTGAAAATTAAAAAACTGCTTTTCTATTAAGTATTTTAAAAACATTTTGGAAATTAATGTCCAGATAGTCATTTATTTCATGTACTATCTAAGCAGATAAACCTGGAAGGATGAATATGATCAGTTAATAAAATCCCTCTGCATATCTTTTTAAAAATTATTATGACTAATTTAATATCTAAGACATGAATACTGTCATCATGGCTGAGGATTCTGAAGAATATAAAGTCTGTGATGCCAATTTACTGTAAAAACATATAAGACACCTAATTTTTAAGCAGTTCTTCATGCATATTTGCCTTCATTCAATTTTCCTTTATATATAAAGAAGTGCTTTAAAAAGGAATGTGTAGTAGAGAGGAAAGATGCTTGTTTAGTGACTCTCCAAATGTAAATGTTTGTTCATACATGATTCAAAAAGCAAATGAGGCAGGAAGGGGAAGAAATTGTTCCTCAAAGCAGTTATGGTACTTCTTTTAGAAATGCTATCATGTATGAATCAATTTTTTTATTGTGTGGCAAGGAGAAGGTATCTCAGGCAGATTAATATCAACATTCTGCTTTCATATTAAATGACTTAAATATTATAAAGGTTTTTTTTTCAATTAAAATAAATAATAAATTAATTCAAATTTAACCAGCCAACCCCAGAAAGTTGTTTCTTTCATTGCTCACCTTAATGAATGATGCCCAGAAGTATAATCTAATTTTCCATATTTCTGACTATAGTAGCCTTCCTTTTCCATAAGGTCCATCCACGTTGTATAATATGGATCTAAGCCTTTGAAATTATTCCAGGACTCAGTTAAATGAGTGAAAAGGCCACTCCACATCGCTAAAACACATCAACACTTGCTGAAGATCATCAATATGTAAAGCCATACTGTAATAAAACCATACTTTACACTATACCCAATAAGAGCCACCCAATAAGACAAGAACTTGTGGCTTCAAAGATTCTTGCCATTGTATATTTATGGCACAATGCTATGCAGTCCCAGGAAACTACAGATATTCAAAGAGCATAAAACTCCCATTAAAAACCTTTCTCTCCCAGCAATTTCTGCCTTTATTTCTGTTTTGCCTTTGACTCAGATATTCACTCCTTAGACCAATTTTACCTGCACGGGAAGGACAACATATGGGAGAATTTGTATAGGCATTAAGAAAGAGACTGCCTCGTCTCCTCATGAGATTTATAAAAGGCAAATCTATTGTTTTGTTTCCTGGATGAAAAGTTAGCCTCCCATCCTGCAAGTAAAGACAAAAGGACAGTAAGGGAATACATCTGTAGATTAAATTATGCAACATTACAAATGTCTCTCAAAATTAGGGCAAAATGAATTAGTTGTACTATTACAGTAATTAAAATAGAAATTAAAATCTATATACAATGCAAGTATTCTAGCTGCCAAAGAATGGTTATTGTGTTGAAAAATGTACTTTTCTATGAGTGTTTTCAATGAAAGCTAGAACAATTATTGAAAAAAGTTCCTTCATATGCATTTTGAACCAATCTAAACCAGATAAAATGAACCTAAGATACAGTCATTTTACAACATGATCTTGAAAATCCCGTTAGGTCAAACACTGAGAGGATTAGGTTACTTGAGAGTAGGCTGCAGAAAAAAATCTGAGTTTCTGTTTTGCCTTCCTTTTCTAGGTCCTAGGACTACAAAGTATTGTTAAGTGTTGTCTGGTTTTAGTGAATTCTGACACTAACTTGATCCCATCTGATTGGCCTAAGAAAGATATACAATTATTTTTTTTAAAAAATGCTTATGATTAATATTATGTTTTAAACACTGTGTGCTAACCAAGTTCTTTTGCCTTTTAATCTGACCCTGCAAGAGCAATCTGACTTTTGACCAGGCAACTGTCATTTGTCTCTCGTGTCTAATACCACCTTGCCATTTTTTAAAACTAATCTCTGCAATCTTCCTTATCATTATTTGGGAAGAAAGAAAAAAATGAAGCAAACATTTGACAGCCAACCTATGATTTTATTAGCTATGTTGGTAGGCCCTCTAGTGTGCAGAAAGAACTGTCAGAAAAGTTTGAGCAATATACTCATTTCCCCAATCCAAGTGAATCCCACGATCTCAGTTTAAACAGCAGTTATCCTGGAAAGTTTTATGCAAGTTTTCTTGGAAATATGTCACACTGGTACACAGGCCTGGGCAGAGAGAGTGGGCCCCAGTAGTTGGTGGCATGGGCTTATGATTTTGAGGGGGCCTACTCCAAGAGTTGTTCCAATGTCCTGCGCATAGATTACAAAAGTCCTTGAAAAGTACAGTTTGAAATGGGGCCTACTTTTCCCATCTGGCCCAGGCCTATATCCTGTCCTTCCATCCCTGCTGATACAACAGGTGAATATTTACTAGATTGCCAAATTGCAGTGGATTTCTAGCATTTGCAATTTTTTAAATGGTAAGAAACATAAGACTCAAGAAGCTAAGAGAGATCCACAATAGGCCAGTTCTCCGCAGTATGGTACTCTCCTAATGCTAGATTAAATGTTTTAATATTCTCAAAGGAATTATACTCCCAAAGTATTTGGAGGTTAAGTCAAAAAACAAGTTTTAAAAATGGTGCTTTGAAATAACACAAAATACTTACAAAAGAATCACACATCACCATCACAACATTGGGCCTTTCACAAGTGGCACAGCTATGATTAAGACTGAGTAAAGGTCTCGCCTTCACATGTCTCCAAGGAACAAAGCCCACGAGCAAAAGGCCCAAAGCAACTCTTACACAGTCTGAAACGGATAAGTGGTTTCCACCCACTCTACCCATTTCTTCCTTAAGATCAGAGCAAGGGCTGCGGAATTGCTTCTTTAGAGCCCCGCCTCGGACGGACCCCATCTTCACTTTGCCCAATCGAGCAAACAGTCACCTCCCATCATCTGACTGGCACCGCCGTAAGCCTCATTGCACCATGCATGGATTGACTCTTCCAGGACCTGAAGTTTGGGACAAACGAGTAGCATTATTATGCCCGTAGACACTCAGCGGCGCCGAAAGAAATTATCATTCCCATGTCATTCAGATCGCGAAAAAATTAGCTGTAAAAGCCCATGGCTTTCAGAAACTAACGTTAAGCGCGGAGCCTAAACATGTCATCGCGTCCAGGGCTATGAACGTGCAATGCGTACCTATGATCTATTTCTATCATACGGAAGGAAGAGGAAACAGGAAAAAAGAGCGAGCAAGCGAACTACAGCGCCCATAATGCAATGCTTTGTGTCGGAAGAGATTAGACGTAAAGATTATACAGCTGTAATTTTACGGTACAGATACAAGGCTGTCGGGACCTCGGATTTTTTTTTTTTTTTTTGCGAAAGTGACAGCTCTGAGATATAATGGAGAATAAAAAGGTCGAGTATGTGTTCAAAAAATATCACCATGTCTTCGCCACATAATGAGAGAATCTATCTAGTGCAGCAATTTTTCTTTATAAATTGCATTCCTGTCAAACGTTATTTGTACGAACAATAGCGGGTAGAATCAATTAGAATCGGTTCCAATAATGAACTACAACTCCCATCATCACGCGAAAAAAGCATGCGCTGTTTGTCCTTAGACGTCAGAAAAAAAGGGGAGGGGAAGATTAAAATAAAAATTCAACGCGCCTGCGCGATTTTTGCGACTTTGGTGGAATGATTGTTGATGGTTGCAAATAGTAGTTGTGGCCGGGAGTGGTGACAATTGGTGAGTGCCTGTTTTCCGGTTCTGGACGCAGGCCTGTCTTGAGCCGCCGAGAGCACCGCTTCTGTCAGTGTGCTTGTTATTTTGTTTGTTTGTTTGCAGAGGAAATGAGATGAAGTCGTGGGTGAGCGAACTGCAGTTTCATTGGGAGGCATCGAAGTGAAGGGTTGGATTGTGTCCCACCACCTTCGTTTATCTAGAGATCTGGCCTTTCAGTACCCTTTGCCACGTGGCTTTTGGATTTGCCACTTTACGGAGTTTCTGGCAAAGGTTTTTTTTTTTCTTTTCCACAATTGCCAAATCGCCTTCCGTTTGTATTTCACCCCTTTCCCCCCACCATTCTCCTGAAAATCCACTGAGGGGAGGGGGAAAACTTTATAAGGCATTTGATAAGACATTCATTGTTTAAGTGATCAACCTCGGACAGGAGGATTGTGCAATAAAAACTTTGTCTGGAATTACCATAAGGGAACACTGAATCTTCATATAAACTTTACACGTACAAGTGATGACGTTTGTCCACATCCTTTTCAACCCTAACCTCATATTTTCCTCCCGTTATTTATTTTAGATTGTATATACATGGGAGAAAGAGACATGCCCTTTGGTTCTGTTGTATGTATTACTCTGATATAATCATGTCCTTAAAATATAATAATTGATTATAGTATACTGTACAGTACTAACAAGTATTGTGAGATGGGGACCACAAGAATTTAGGAAGAGCTTCAAAGAAATTATTAAGCCCTTTCCAATCTCCATTATGAGTATAATTTTGCTGGTTTACATAGGCTGCTTGTAAAGATTACAACAAGTCATTGTAATAAGACTTCAGACACTGAAGAGCTTCATTCAAGCCTTAGATTTAGAACAATATTTTACTGGGATTTTACTACTGAAAAGCCTCAGATATAAAGAAATTGTTTTATCCAAATGTCTAGCATGCTTCAGTTGGCAAGGTGGAATTAAGAAAGAACCAATGTAATGTTCCCCCTTTTTTTCTTCTTTTATTGAACTTTACAAAAAACATTATTTTATTGCCTTGGAAGGAAAACTATATCATAATGTACCCTGTTGCATAGCTAAAATGTGTTTATTTTTCTGGTGACATAACATTCAGGAGAACAATATTAAAAAAGGATTCTAATACGCGGCCCAAAGTGTAATAAATAATAATAGATTCTCCAGTCTTGACACTATAGAGTTACCATTTGCTAAATTAATAAATTGGGTTTATTCTTGATTTATTGAAATATACTGGGTGCATCAAGCCAAGAGCTTAGGTTTTGGAAGTAATTGCAGATATATAGTTTCTGGTTGGTTTAGGTACTCTTGCTGGCAAGAATAATCAGGCAATAATTAATTGTTATAGTAGGGTTCATGTGTTGCAATGGTGTGGTTGAAATATGTTGTTTGCATTTTGATTTTTATCTCTGCCACAAATATTTTATTTTAATTTATGCATATTTGGACAAAAGTTGTGAGGTTGTGGCAGAATCAAAATGAATTAGATACTAGACAGATAATTAAATGGGTTCATTTCTAGAACTGAATTAGTTCAAATAATAATCAAAGGTTTTCCAGAATTTTAGCTTACTGTTGCATACATATACTGTCAGTATTTCCTTGTCCAGCTTGTTTTTGTTAATCTAGCTAACTACTGTATTAATCTAGTTAACTACTGTATTACAAATAATATCCTCCAAATATATTAGTATATAACAGTAATTCTCTTATGTTACTTACCAGTAGTCATGTCAAACAAGGAAGTGAAAGCAGCACTGAAAAGTGCTAGAGATGCAATAAGAAATAAAGAATATAAAGAAGCACTAAAGCATTGCAAGGTAACTAGCAGTCAAAAATGTAAGTTGTCTGTATAAGAAAAGTTACAATATATCCGGTGTTATCCGTGCACCATATACAATACATGTATCTCATCTCTCTTTCTTGTTATCTTTCCTTTCTCTGCTGTTATGCTGCGTTAGGCAACAGTAGCTTTGTTTTCTTATTATTTCTTTTGGAATGAGTTTTTGCTTTATAACAATATAAATATTGTATATAACTATATAAAGCGTCTTGGTTCTTCCTACTAAACTACAATTTCATTGCATTTTGCTGATTTAGCCATAATTAGTTTACATGCCCCATTGCAGGAGGAGAGTTGTGCTAATCCAAAAATAAGGAGTATGATAGCAGCTTTTAAGACTAATGGATTTTAATAATAAATTCATTAATCTTAAAAGTACTAGTACATTTCTCCTGATTTTTAGATACTATAGTGGATGAGAGTTCACATAACTTGTTAAGCTACAAGGAAGGATATGGTATTATCGTTTAACTTAGTATCATTTCTGAACCCAGCCTGAGGTTGCTGGTCTTCAATGACTAGCAATGGTTTTTGAATTCTAGACAGATGTTTTTCCTCTCCAGCTTCCTGTCTTTGTGAAAATGCTATAAACTGAATCTGGAGCATTGGCCATGCAGAATATCTTTTTTTGCTATCAAGACTATTCCATAATTCGAGTGGTTATAAGTTATTTTGATTTGGGAGTTTGGGGAAGTAAGATAATAAACAGTCTATGCCAGTAAATCCAAGTAAGCCTTTTTTAGCCATGGAATTATTTATTAAATCTATACTTGTATTCTAAATAAAACATTTCAATAATTTGACTTAAAATTGTATCTATATAGGTAGTATTGAAACAAGAAAAAAATAATTATAATGCATGGGTATTCATTGGCCTGGCAGCTGCTGAGTTAGACCAACCTGAGCAAGCTCAAGGTGCATACAAGAAGGCTATTGAACTTGACCCTGGACAATTGCTGGCATGGCAGGTATGTATGTAATCAGTCCATATTGTATGAACTCGGCATCTGAATTTATATGAATAAAATGTAGATCTTTAGCAAATACAGTACTGTGCTGGATTCAAGGGTAAGAGGCTGTACACTACTCTTTCCGACTGCTTTACATATTAGGATTTTCCTTGCTGTTAATTCATTTGCACATATGCTGGTTTACTACTTATATAGTGTAGAGGTCAGCTTTGTAATTGTCTTTTCTCCCCTCTATATATCTATGAATAAGACACTGAATTGAGAACTTGTTGGATTCGAAACTTTTTCAGTACTCTTATTTGAGATCTGATTTAGTATCTTATGGGGGTATATTATTAAGATGATGATGATTGCTATTATTCTTATTCTTCTTATTAAGATGGTTTATATGTCTTAGTATTTATGATAAATGCCTCTTCTTCAGTTGCCAGAATGTGAATCTTAGGATTAAAGGCTTAAAAGACAAGGCCTTGTTCCTTGATTAAGATACTCTGGAGTGCTCTGACTTTTGGTCAGTGACAGCTCCTCGTTCCTGATGAAAATCAAGATACTAATGTTCCATATAAAGCAGCTAGCAGTTACTACTTTAAGAGAATGCAACTCTCGTTTTGTTTGTAGACAGCAACTTTGATTAAGGATTCTCATCACGGATTGTTTTAAAACATATTTATTTATTTTATTTTACTAATTTATTTTGTTGAATTTATAAACCGTCCAATCTCCCTAATGACTCAGGGCAGTGTACAGGTATTTTCAAAAACAATTTAAAATAAATATACAGTAAAATAAAATGACCAATTAAAAATACATAAACAACTATTAAAATTATAGTAAAAAGCCACGGTGCCCAGCCCTTCCGTTAAAATTAAATAAATCATATAGCAAAGTACAACATTTTATCCATTCCCCCAGGCTTGATGCTATAGCCATGTTTTAAGTCCTCTCTGGAATAGGAGTAATGTGGGGGACAGGCATAGCTTCAGGGGGAGAGTATGCCAAAGAGCAGGCGTTGCCACGGAGAAAGCCCTCCCTCAAGTGGTAGCTCCCCTACATTGTTGTGTAGAGGGGACTCGGAGGAGGCCCGACCTGTGGGACCTTGTAGGATGTTGGGAGATATCTGGGACGAGACGGTTACGTAGGTATACCAGATCCAGGTCATGTAAGGCTTTAAAGGTAAGTACCAGCACTGAACTGGACCTGGATAATTAAAATGGATTATCTTGAAAGATGTCCTTAAAAGTTGATCACTGAATTAAAACTAAGTGAATATGGAACAATAGTTTTGAAACATTGCATATTAAGCATATGCATCTAAGTAACATTCTTCACTTTTACCTAGGGCTTAGCAAATTTATATGAAAAAATGAACTGTGCAGATGCCAGAGAGGATTGGATTAATGTTTACCAGAAACTCCTACAAATCTATGAAAAGTAAGAAATAGCTGAAAATTTTTTTGGCATTTTGTAACCAGTTGTCTTATTATCACGTTATTAATCATAGAACATTATTTTTCACAATAAAATCTAATCTTATAAAAAGAATTAAATACATTGTTGTAAAAACATGTGAACACTTTTAGTGATAACACAGTTTTGTCATCTGGTTATTTTCTGTCATCGTTATTACCATTATTTCTCTTTTTTTGTGAGATTTTACTTCCATGTTCATTAGATTTAATTACTTTTCCCCTGTGACACGACAGTCAAAATGAGATAAAGGAGAAATTGTTAAGTTATGTATTCCTTCAGTTAGGAGAGACCTTCTCCTGCCCATTCTTGCTTTTTTCTAGTAATTGTTGTAGAATGAAGCAGAAAGCAGCTCCCCCTACATCTGTCTCCAAGCTGGTTAATAGATGCCAAATTCTCACTGAGAAAGATCAAAAAGAAGGCAAAGAACAGTGCTAAGTGAAGGAGGCTAGAAAGGACAGTAGCTCAAAAATTTAAAAAGAGGAAGTATAGAGCAGTGGAAAGGAAGCTTTTCTAGCCTAAGGAAATTAGGAAGATCAAAAAGAGCAATATGAGTTAAACCTGTAGAACTAGCATGACAAACATGCAGCTCATAGGCCACATGTGGCCCGCAACCAGTACCTTTGCAGCCCGTCCTTCTATTCCGATGTCCACTGCACCTTNNAAGCAGTCCCTGCAAAGGCAGAGTCTTCCAAGGTGCGGTG
>JAJFZI010163413.1:338-10400 GCA_022379055.1 Anilios bituberculatus
CATTTTTTGCTCTCATGGCTACAAAATGCCCTGCTGTGTCTTCTGTTGCTGTCTTTGGGGTAAAAGGGGGGCTTTAGCAAGGCAGGGAAATCACATCCTGATTTGATCTCACAAAGGTGAAGTTTGGAAATCTCAAAATTTTTAAAAATCTCACGAGGCTTGGAAATCTAGTGATGCTTGGAAACTCGCATTTTCGACTTATGACATTTTGACTTANNATGGGTTTCCCAGAACGGAACCCTGTCATACGTAGGGGAGAGCCAGTATATAGCCCAGTTCCCAAAATTTGCAAGAGCTGTACATAGATTTAAAAATTATGAAGATTCTTTTCTTCTATTTAGAGTCTATATATACAAAAAAGATGTACATGGAACGATTTACATCACAACTAATTTATTGTTAAAATGATTTAAATATGATCAGTGAAGTTCCAGTAGATGATGTGTTTGGAGATGTAGTTGCATAACAGCATTGATAAGATTCAAATGACATGGTTTAATTCATTTATTTATTTTAAAATAGCCAAATGTTTCTCTATTTTATTATGATTGACATTTTTAAATACTTTGGGATTGTTTTAAAATTTCTATTCTTACAATGAAGATGATTTCCATTGTGCTTTTTAGTCTTGAAGCTGTTAATTCTGTTCTTTTGGGATGTTTTAGTCATTAGTAGAATCCTTTCTCTCTTTACAAATACTTCTGCAATATAAAATATTTCTGAAAGCTGTTCATTGTGCCCTCAAGAAATTCTAAATTTTGTGGTTTGTTTACAAAGTAAAGAATTTTTAGCTCCTTTTTCTGTCAAAAAAAGGTGGAGTTCCCAATTTCTTGTCTCAGATTTACAGTTAAAGACCACAGCACACATAAAAAGGGAGCTGAGAGTTTTTGGGGACATTGTAATGCATGTTTTAAAGAGAAAAATATAGGTGTAAACATATTATATCTGTAACACCTACATTCATGTATAAATTAGTATAAATCTACTCAATTTTATTGCCCACATTTGAAAGTTAGATGTTTAAATATTAGTAACACACATCTGTGATGGATTTTACATTTCAAGATCACATGTTTAACAGTATATTTTAAATAATGGGAAGAGACCATAAAATTGGATGTTGCATCCTCAGCCTTCTGTTCTGGGCTACAAACATACTTATGAACCATGAGTAAGATTTTTAAAACTTCTATTTAGGCTAATTATATCTTACGAGGATTTGAATTAAGCTGCTGTTTTTGATGGTTTCTCCAAGGGAAATATATGGAAATCTGTGTTGATATGAGAGATACATACAATATTGGGTTAACTTCTACAACCATCTAGGAAAGTCAAAGATCATGTGACCTATATTTTTGTTCCAGGATTAATTCCATCTGCCTCCATCCTAGATTATCCTTCACCTTTCATTCAGGACAGAATATATCATAGAGCTATCCTATAATATCTTCCCCTTGCCATAAGCTCACACAAGGAAGGAGATACATAATTTGTTAGTTCTTCTGTGGGCATATGTATTCTCCCCAAGGATTAGTACCTGATAGATGACCTTATGGCAGACCTGCTCCCTAAGAGATAATAGGGATGACTGTGTTAAAGACTCAGGTGAAAGAGCACAAAGAATGTTATAATTGGGATTCAGGATTTTGTCCATAGTGTCAGATATACATATATGATAATGCCCAATCCCATAGGACTTAGGGCAGCATACAGATAGTTAAAAAAAGATTAAAAATGAGATAAAGGGGGATAAAATGATTCCGCACAAACAATTCAGTTCTAAAATTTTGGCATCACTAGCACATCTGAGTCCCTTCTGGGAGATGGCGGTTTATAAATTTGAATAAATAAATAAAAATCTCATTCCTCATGATGGTGGGGCAAGGGGGTACTGCCAGATCCTGAAACAAAATTAACCCTAACCCCAGCCCTAAACCTAAAGCATAGACCTTGCGGCACCAAAATGTTGGCGTCATTTCGTTACATCCTGGAAATGTAAACATAGTAGAAAACAACCATCACAATAAAAACATTGTAGAATATAATGTTAAAGTATTCCTCATAAAAACAACTGAGCATTCATCAATAACCATTAGGTTTTTATTGGGTTAATTCTGAAGTATGGAGAATCACCTTTTATTTTCTCATTCTCATTCTTGTTGATTAACTCTGATTAACAGTGCTATTTTCTAGTATTTATATTTCCAGGTCCAGTCACAGTACATGAAAGGGTAGAATGTAAAAAACAAAGCCTAAAATAAAGATCTAAATAATGTAATATTTGCCTATCTGCTAATAGAGTTAATCCATTGGACGTCTACTTTACACCAAACCAGTAGGACATTTCATCTTTCACATTAAATGTCCAGTTTGATGAAAGTGAAACAGGCAGTGTTTAACATCAGATATATAATGTTTATTTGATCTACCTGCAAATACCAGTATATTAGTTCAACTGCCTCCCCACATGCAACAGAGAGATTTCTTTTTCCTCTTCTGTTTTGTTTGTAATGTTTACAAATTTATCTGACATCTTTTGAAGCTTGCACAGCTAAATTAATGACAATTGTTTACTGAAGGTTCAATCACATCAAGTAGCCCTACAGCCCAGCCTGCTGAAGTACTGCTACAGGCAACTCCACCCCACCGAAGAGCTCGATCTGCTGCTTGGTCTTATATCTTTCTACCTGAAGAAGCTTGGTGTGACCTCACAATTCATCTTCCTGCTGCAGTGCTGCTAAAAGAAATACATATTCAACCACACCTAGCATCTCTTGCAAGTAAATATATGTACAAATCCTAATTTATTCTATACAGTAATAAAGATAAAGGTGCTGTTTAGCAGTCTGATTCCTGGTTCAGAGTAAAGATTTTAGACTAAAAAACACATGGTCAATACTGTGCTACATAATATTCTGTAAAGTTCTGAATCTTGTTTTTAGGAGAAAAAAATAGTGTTGAATGGAATCTATTACAATTTTGGAAGCTAAAGTGGACAACTTTCAGAATTCTTACATATATGCATTGCCAGAAGTATGCAGAGTACAGAAAAGAAGAAGTAATAAGACAAAGAAATTAAAAGCATGAGTTGAGAGAGAAGTAAACTAGCTAGAACTAGTTTACACCAACACCAGTAATTAAATAACTCTTTTCCGTACATTTCTGTCCTTTCAAACAATCCTTGCACTGCACTGCACTTTTTTCAGTGTTATTTTATTTTCTTAATGCTCTTGGGAGGAAAAGCTTCTAGGATTTAATAGTTTGATTAAATTTACACGCCTCCCTGGGCATGAGGATATCCTTTTTATCTGCACTATAGATATTAGCTAGTTGTCTGTTCTAGTGGTTCTCAGTAACTTAAAAGCAGTCTCAAGATTACTGACCCTCCCTTTCAATGTAGTCTTTCCCACTTCCTCATTTTGTGAAGATTCCTATTCTATATGCAAATATATTAGAGCTCCTAGATAAATTGACTATTTAATATAAACTGAATAAGTAATTATTTGTGATAACTTCAGCATTTGAGCTATGTTAGTTAAATTTATGGTGCTCTCATCTCCGGTTAGTTCCATGACCAGCTATTCCAAGTGCAGCTGGTGTCGGTAAGTCTATGACACAATGATTCCTTTATTTCACAAGTAGAATTATTTTAATTTAGTTTCAGTTTTAAAATGATAAACTTAATACCTGTAAACTTTGATTAGTATATAAGTAATAGCAATCATGAATGCTCATATTTCTACAGCATGCCCTTCTTCAGTATCTGTTGAAATAAGTGCAGATGGGGTGAACATGTTACCCTTGTCAACACCTGTTATCACAAGTGGTCTTACCTACATAAAAATACAACTTGTGAAAGCTGAAGTTGCCTCAGCTGTTTGTCTTCGCCTTCACCGCCCACGGGATGCTAGCACATTAGGCCTCTCTCAAATTAAACTACTTGGGCTCACTGCCTTTGGAAACACCTCATCTGCAACTGTCAATAATCCATTCCTTCCCTCTGAAGACCAAGTCTCTAAAACAAGGTATGTATTATCAGCAGAGACTTCTAGTTAATTCCTTTTTCTGTGTGAAAGGATTGGTGCCATGTTATAAGATTTAACTGGTATTGTTCTTCTTAGACTTCTAACAAACCATGGGCTAGCAAGGGTGAAGTCACTATTACCCACATACCTCTAAAAATCATTCAGGTGTAACAATTAAGCTTGAAAATGGCCTCCCAGTTGCAGTATCCATATAAATTGTATCTATCCTCTATGGCAGTGAGGCTTTGAAAGTTCCTGTTGACTCTAATGGGAGTTTTAAAAATATATAATATTTATAGTAGGGTAGATGCAGAGGAGAGCTATAACATCATGTTTGAATTTAGTCTGTGGGCCATCAATTCTCTGTTCAACACGGGGAAAAATATTGTAGTTCAGTTTGCATCTGTGTTCATTTTCTGAAATTTCTCGTAACTTTTCCACTGATTAACTCTTTTTTGCTTGGGAAGTATTTGAGAACATGTTCAAGCTTCATACTTTAGACAAGCAGGTCCAGAGGGTTTGTGGTTTTTAAGATTTAATGTTATTCCCTAAAGTATTTTGCATGAATATGACATGTAATATAAATAGGCTTGGCTTCTGATTTGCAGGGACAAACTTAACTCCTCCACATGAATAACTTTATTTCAGATTTATCCAGGAATGACACTTGGGTCCTTGAACAGGGAATACCAGCGAGATTCTGAACTTCCAAGTCTAAACATCAGAGTTTATTTTAATACTGTTATTATTCTTGCATATGAGACTTGGATAAATTTGGGGTGACACTAATTTCATTTTCCACCTTAACTTACATAATTATGTTTTCCAAAACTTGTGTGGAGGCCAAGTTGCCATCTATTTTCATTGTCCTTCTTTCTTTTCCAGCATTGGATGGTTAAGGCTGTTGCATCATTGCCTCACTCACATAAGTGAATTAGAAGGAATGATGGCTAGTGCTGCAGCACCCACAGCCAATCTGTTGCAGACATGTGCAGCTTTATTGATGTCACCGTACTGTGGCATGCATTCTCCAAACATTGAGGCTGTGCTTGTAAAAATTGGACTTCAGTCCACCAAGATAGGCCTCAAACTAATTGATATTCTTTTAAGAAATTGTTCTGCCTCTGGGAGTGACCCTACAGGTAAGAGTATGGCATGCTCTATTTCTAGTTTTAAACATGGCAAGATTCCTTCTTATAAAAGGGAATTATAACAGCTGAATAGAATATATTTATATATGATCAGATTTGAAAATACATTCTGATTTCTCCAGTTTTGCGTCTCTGTTTTTAAATTCTGATTTGTATCCCTCTTGCCTGGTTGTGGCCCCCTCGAGGTCACATGTGGACCCAGGCGAGGGCTAATTTTTGTTTGAGTAAAGGAATGAGACAATATTCTGGATCATTTTTATCCATTCTTAAGCTGTTGTGGTGGGACTGCAGTTTCAGAGGACCATGAATGAAGCAGATTATCTGGGTGCCTTTCAGTCTGGGGCATAGTATGAAGACTATATTGATCATGATTATTGATGACCTTTGGTAAAATTGAAACAGTAGTACAATCATCTGGTATTCCTTGATCTCTCCGTGACTTTCAATACCACATTTTATGTTCCTCTTTTACAAGCAATTGACTAGGTCTGCCCTGTATTGGGCCAGGTATTCATAAAACGGAGTCAACATAAAACAAGGAAATCCTCCCCTTCCAATCCTCCCCAGCTCCTGACCTACAGCCTCTGCATCCACAATAGTGCCTCTGTCTCTTCTGGCTGCTTCTCTGTGGTTGGGAGTGGGTGGGAGGTGGGTGAGTGGGAATGCTCAGTCAATCAAACTCTTTTGATCAGCATACATATCAAACAGCATACACCAGTACATCCCACTATTTTGTAAGGGTGGGAATGTAGGACTGAGGCTTGCTTGAGAATTTATCTTACCTAGTAGACAGAGCAGAGGCATTCCAGTCTGTCCATCATATCTGGGTAAGACTTGCATTGCTTCCAGCTGTCAGGAAGTACCTAGAAGAGGTGGAGGCATTCAAAACGGTACCTTTTTCTTGTATAGTTTTTAGCTCTTTTATTCTTTGAGTCATTGGTGGGCTTACCATTCATTCATTCTTTGAAATTATAATGATTAAAATTGGGGAAATGTTGAATTTTAAAAACTGAGGTTATTATAAACAACTTGATGGGCCAAAGAATCATATTTTGCTCAAAGCATCCTTAGTCAAACATTCTACTTTTGTTTTCTATGGGAAGATTTAAATAGTCCCTTGCTTTTTGGAAGACTAAACGGGCTGTCATCTGATTCTACAATCGACATTCTCTATCAGCTTGGGACCACTCAGGATCCAGGAACAAAAGATAGGTAAACATTTTTTAAAAAGAAACAGACATATACAAATAGGTCAAACCTAGGATTTATAGAGCAGTCAAAACTTGGTACAAGCACTTTGATGCGCTACACTGGTGTGCTACCAATCCACGTACTTGCGAGTAGACTGTGGCTGGCACAGCTGTTCTCTGAAGGTGGGGGTTGTGGGAAACTTGAAGCTGGGTGGAAGGATTAAGTTAAGGGTTAGGGCTCTGTCTTGCAGAACCCCCAGGATTTATAGATAGCAAAAAAGTCATTTCGTTTTTTGTAGGTACTACAAATTATCTCTATGCAATTTGGATGCAGCCATTTTTTGTGTATTATTGCAGCTGTGCAATATACATGAGTGATTACTTTGAACTCCAGTCATGTGGAAATTAGTATAAGTGGCATTTGGGAATCGGCAAAATTTAGTTTTGTTTGGCAGTATGGATAGCATCCTTCTTTTCAAATTTATTTCCAGTGAGGTACAGTGTACTAATACCTTGAATACTAGAAGAGTGTTCAACCCTAACCCTAACCCTACTAGAAGAGTATTCTGGACTAAGCATGTGAGAAGAGGCTAAGTATGTGAATCATTAATATTAAAAAGTTACAAGAAATAGAAGTCAGAACAAATAGATTTTTATGCTTTTGTGATATTAAAATGATTTTCTTTTGGGAGTTACTTTTAGTTTGTGTGGAGATATTGAAATTAAACCCCCCCCCCCATTTCAGTTCATATATTCTGAAAAGCATAGTATGATATTTTTACCATGTGCCAATTTCATTTATCCCCATCTTCTAGAATTCAAGCGTTGTTGAAGTGGGTCAGTGATTCAGCAAGAGTTGCAGCTATGAAAAAAAGTGGCCGAATTAATTATGTCTGTCCAAACAGTTCTACAAGAGAATATGGTCTTCTCATGCCATCTCCTTCACATTTGCACTGTGTAGCAGCAATTTTATGGCATAGCTATGAGTTGCTTATAGAATATGACCTGCCAGCATTGCTGAACAGAGAACTCTTTGAGTAAGTAGCCCATGCTTTAGTTATGTGAAGTATTTTATGTATAATTTGTATTTCTGTTTTTGAAGAATTTGGAGTGGTGCGCATATCCTATTTGCAGTTTGTGCTATTTACTTATTTAATAGTTTTTATTTATTTAGAGCTTTGTATGTTTTTTAAATCACTGAGATCAGTGACTGAGTGCCACAAAGTATTCAATATAAATTGCTAATGTAGTAAAATTCTAGCCTACAAAAAACATTTCTTACTAAGGTTGGGGCACTTCGTCCCAAGCGCAAATTATCCTGAAGAAGAAAAAAAAAGTCACAGTGTGGGCTCTGCTTACCTGACCCGGTCCCTAGGATTGCATGTGTGTATGTGTGTGTGTATATATTATGTACACTCTGGGCGGTGTACATAATAAAATAATCATAACATTAAAACAGTATAAAACAGCATAAAATCCTCAAGTGTCCCCAGAGGGCATGCATTTGCAATTTTTCAGGAGTATCAATGGCATGCGCTACTGTTCATGCATCTGTCAGCCCTGGGCACCAAATCACACTAGTACATTGCTGGGCGAATCATCAAGTTTTTGCTCTTTCTATGTGAAGTCTTAGTGACTTTGTTCTTCCATACATTTTTTAAACCAAGTTCAGCCTATATGTTTGAAGCAACTATCTGTTAAGAGTAATTAATGCACACAGATCTGTAGCTAGTGTTTACACACTTTTGTCTAATTAGAATTTTGTATTTGCTTGGACAATGCGTAGTCTATAAAATTAGAAAGTCTACAGAACAGGGTTGTTTTCATCCCATTAAAACATGTTTTCAAGATGCAGTGAAAGTTTTTGATTTTGTAAAAATACTGGCAAGTGGCAAGCTTTCTGAAACTTATACTTCTAGATCTCTAGAGGATGTGTATTTAGTTGCAAACTTGCTGTTTTCAGAGAGCATTTGATTCAGAACTTTACTTATGGACCTTTAATAGGTGAGGCCTGTCCATCTTAAGTCTATAATTTTGTGGGGGGGGGGATCTTGCTATGCAAACAATAGCAGGTGTATTGAATTTATAAACCGAGTTCTGAACAGAAATGGGGTGCTTTGACCTGATTCTGCAGTATGTTAAAGTAACGAGAAAGAACCTGAAATAGCCTAGATTTGAAGCTAAGTCATTGTTAAGCTTTATACTGATTTATAGTTCCAAATTCAAAGGCAATATTCTGAGAAAGACTTTTATTTTCTATGGAAAGTACTTGGGAAATTAGATTTCATTGATTATATGTCTCTGTTTTGTTTTTTAGATGACTCTTAAACTTTTAAAAACTTTCTCTTCTTTTGTTCTTCAGCTATAAGTGCAAACCAGTAGCTATTAGGACTTCTCCAGAGGTTCAAACTGTGCTGTTATTTATTTTAAACAGAATGTTTGAATATTATAATTATTGATATTTTACGTGTAATTAATGTATAGTATTTTTTCTTTTTTCTTAGGTCTCTCTTTAATTGGTCCATGTCTCTTCCATGCAATATGGTTTTGAAGAAAGCTGTTGATAGTCTGCTTTGTTCTATGTGCCATATTCACCCAAATTATTTTTCATTACTCATGGGATGGATGGGCATTATTCCTCCTCCTGTACCGTTGCAACATAGACTGTCTATGACAGACGACAGCAAAAAACAGGACCTTACTTCCTCTTTAACAGATGACTCTAAAAATGCACAAGCACCTCTTGCACTAACTGAATCACAGTTGGCCACACTTGCTGCCTCATCCCAGTCTCCTGAAGCTATTAAACAGCTATTAGACTCAGGGTTGCCCTCCCTTCTTGTAAGAAGCCTTGCAAGTTTTTGCTTTAACCATTCTTCCTCTGATTTCAATGCTCCGCTAACAGACAACTCCCAAGATAGGATCAGAAGACACCACATTCCACAGCACTTTAATAAAATGCCCATCACAGCAGATTTAGTTGCTCCTGTTCTCAGGTTTTTGACAGAAGTTGGAAACAGCAACCTTATGAAGGACTGGTTAGGTGGCTCTGAAGTCAATCCATTGTGGACGGCACTTTTATTTCTCCTCTGCCATTCTGGTGCTACTGTTGGCGGACACACGATAGCAACTCAGCAAAATAGTGCTAGGCCTACTTTACTTACTTCAACTTCAGGAACAGGACTGACTACTCAGCAGAGAACAGCAATTGAAAATGCCACAGTTGCATTTTTCTTACAGTGCATCTCTTGCCATCCTAATAATCAAAGATTGATGGCTCAGGTAATACAGAGTTATCCTATTGAATGGTTGATTTAGCTGACTTGAAAGATTGGCTTAAGGGTTTATTACCCAGAGGTGATCAGCCCTTTACTGGTATTCTTGATGAAATCAGGATCCAGTGGCTGTGTTACAGAACAACTTAAAAAACAAAGGTCTTGGGTATGCTGGGGATTTTATTTTATTTTCAACCCACTCCCCTTCTGAAGAACTCAGAGCAGCACACAAAGTTGTTATCTGCACATCAATCCTGTGAGGTAGGTTACGCTGAGAGCGAAGCGACTGGCCCACGATCACACAGTGAGTTACACTGGCAAAGTGGGGGATTTAAATTTACAGCCTCTGGATGTTACAGCTCCCTGTCCACTATTCTGCCTCTATACTTTATTGTCTCCAGATTTTTTTTTTGGGGGGGGG
>JAJFZI010163494.1:0-10858 GCA_022379055.1 Anilios bituberculatus
TACATTTTATTAAAAAATTCCCTTGAAGTTTATTTAGTTCATTTTACATTCTTTTTCCATATTCTTTCCCATGTCTCCATATTTATATTATGTCCAACATTTTGGGCCCATTTAATCATACATTCTTTCACTTGTTCTTCTGTTTCAGATCTTAATAACACCCTATACATTTTCCCAATAAGATTTTGATCATCCGTATATAATAAATAATATGTCCAATCCTCCCCCCCTCCCCATCAATACCTTGCTGTTTCAAGCACTCATTTTTGGTATGAGAATTTAAATATGATAGGCGGTTTTCAGTTGACTTAGCCACTCAATATTTACTTACAATTGTTTCTAGGAATCTTCCTGCAAAATCTATGGAAGAAGCTTTACGTCATAGACAAGAATATGATGAAATGGTGGCAGAAGCAAAAAAGAGAGGTATGTCTGATTCTTTAGGCTTTTACCAATTTTAATTAAGCTGAAAGAAAATTGGCTTACTATAGAAGCACTATCCTGTTTATATTCTTCAGGTAAAGTTAAATCTCAACATTTCTTCAAATGTTATGATAATTTTTACTTCTTCAGAACCATGTTTATGCTAAAACAGTAATGGATCTGCTGAAAGATTAACTTCCATGAATGATTTATTCATTGTTTTGTACTTAAAACTCATACCTACAGTCACTCGTTAAAGGTATACATTCACAAGTTATAGACATTGCTAAAGCTTTTTGAACTTCCCTCTTATTCATATACACATGGACACTAAACAGTGATGCTTGAAAGTTTGTAAACCCTTTAGAATTTTCTCATTTTTTTTGTAATTTGACCTAAAACATGGTTAGATTTTCAGGCATGACCTAAAACTAAATAAACAGAACCCAGTTCAACAAATGAGAAATAAACATTCCTTGCATTCATTTATTTATTGAGGAAAAGTATCCAATCTGAAATATTTGTGTATGGCAAAAGTGAACCATGCCTTCAATAACTGGTATGACCCCCTTTTGCAGCAATAACTTCAACTAAATGTTTTGGAAACTGCACATCATCTTGGAGTGACTTTAGCCCAAGGGATGTTGGTTAGCTTCCATGAATGAACTGTCTGCTTCACATCTTTCCAAATCATAATATAGCCACCACCTTTTACAGATGGGACATAGTGTTATTCTTCTCATTCAAGCCAAAAAGTTCTACTTTGGTCTACCAATTTTTGCATCTCAGTGTAAAAAAATGACATTGACTCTTAATTTGCTAACTGGATTTTCACTATTGTTGACTGTATAATCTATGCAAAATACTGTATTCTACAGATAGAAACATTCCGGAGAATATTCTATTTTGAAAAATATGTTTGTTTTCCTCCAAATAATAACATCTAACTATTACAGGAATTCTAAATATCAACAGGAAATTGTTTGTGGAGGCCTAGATTTTCACCCAGAAATCATCTGGGAACCAGCTCTGAAACTGCCAGGTAGAAAGAAGAGATCATTCTGAAATTCTCTAGAATATTCCTTCTCTAGAGATGAAATACCTTGTGCATCCCTACTGACATTTTCTTGTAAAAGTAGTGAAAGAAGAGCTACAGCACTGTGACAAATTCAGTCATTTACTCTGTTATGCTAATGATTTATCTCTATTAAGAACTGCCTTCATTAGAGATGAGATATAAAAAAAATTACAAATGACTTACATTTTAAGAACTTATATTCTCTAATTATTTAATGTGTTAATCATAACTTTTTGTTAGCATATTGCAATTTAAATTCTGAATTTAATAGAAATCAAAGAAGCTCATCGAAGGAAGAAAATAATGAAAGAACGCTTCAAACAAGAGGAGAATATTGCTAGTGCTATGGTGATTTGGGTCAATGAAATACTGCCTAATTGGGAGAACATGTAAGTGTAGAATTCTTAGCAATACAAGCTTGATAGAGACTTCTGCATGTTTTCCTTTCTGTTCTCAGCTGTATCATTGAATGCTGTGATATAGATTTTCTATGGAATCTGCTGCTTTAATAAGAAATCTTATCTGGATGTGGAAACCGTGAGAATGGAAGATCTCTAGCTTCTTGTGTGGAGCTCTATTTGTTATATTATTTCTCTAGGTGATTCCTAGTAGTGCTCATAATGCCTGCACTTCCACTTCTTTGTCTTTATAGGCGTTCTACAAGGCGAGTTCGAGAATTATGGTGGCAGGGATTACCTCCAAGTGTTCGTGGGAGGGTGTGGAGTCTTGCTGTAGGAAATGAATTGAATATCACTCCTGGTATGTTTTGAAGAAGAATGCAGATAGGTTCAGTTGGGTGATACTCTGTAACACAACTCAGCTTGGTTTCACTGAATATATGATAGTGTTTGTTTTCATGAGGAATAATTGCAGTGTATTGCCACAGCATTTCATTGACATAGAACTTTGCTTTCTTTTTTTTTTTAAGCCAATATTAGCAAAATAATTGATTGAATAAAGTAACAGACATTTTAGACTAAAAATTTCAGACCAGAAACTGATTGTTTTATATACAACTTAGGATGTCATATATAACTTAACTAATAATAACCTATATTATTTCAGTAAATAGTATTTGAAATAAAAGATGCATTGTAAAGATGGCAAAATACTAACAGATTATAAAGGAAATACAGAACTACATTTAGTTTTGGTCTTCTTTTTCCAAACCAAGGATTTTCAACTTTTATGCCTGAGGACCCACTCATTATTTTTTTTTTCTTTATAGAAAGGCTATCACAGGGAAGAGGGTGTTGATTTATTCTTCATAGCCCCTGAGGGTTGGACAAGAAACAATGGGTAGAAGCTCTACAGAGGGAGATCTAAACTAGAAATGAGGAACAATTTCCTGACAGAACTATTAAGCAGTGGAACAGTTTGACTCCTGGAGTTATGGATGCTCCATCAGTGGAGGTTTTCAAGAAACTGGTGGAACCATTTAGGTATGAGGACTCCTGTCTTGGACTAGAAGACCTCCAAGATCCCATCCAACCCTACAATTTTGTGATCCTACCCCTTCAGTCCCCCAGCCAGGGAGGAGAAGCAGATTCTCCTATTGTTAGATTGCAGGGGAGAAACTTTTCCCCCTTGGTAGTCTGCTCAGGCAGGAGGAACAGCAGCTGCTACTTCTGCCAGGTGTAGGGAAGAAGTGCTTCCCCCTTGGTCACCTATACCATTGACCAGCTTAACTCCCTGTTAAGTACTGATCCCTCTGGGAAGATAATCAACCTTTAGGACATCAACACTGACCTCATTGGGAACCCCTGCTGTAGACCTCTGTGAACAAGTTGGAAAAAAAAAGCAGGATTTCTGCCTTGAGCTTTAAACATATTTAAAGAATACTTGCTGATGCTGAATGAATTCAGATCTCCATGGCCAGATGGAATTGGCTAGTTGTCTGGCCTGTCTTCTACTAATTAACAATGAAAATTACTGTGAGGAAACATTGTTCATATCTTCAAAGAAGGGGAAATGGAGAATCTAAGAAACTACACATAGCGTGTCTAACATTGTTAACTGAAAAGATTCTAGAGCAGATATCAGTGACCTTATTTTAAATGCTTTAGAAAGAGTACAATAATTACTATAACCTGGATGGATTTGTCCCTTATCAAATGAATCTTTCTTCATTTTTTTACTAAACGAATCTTACTCCATTTTTTTACTAAAATTTGTATATTAGCTATCCGCCCTGATGTGATCACATCACTACACACATGGGATATTATATATGGATGTAGACGATTCCCCAAGATTAAGAAGAGAATTTTAAAGGCAGGAAATGGGTGGTGGTGGTGACAGATTCCTTTACAATTGTGACTCAGCTGATTAGGAAGAGGGTGGCTAGGTTGTTTGAGCCAACCACAACAATTTTTCATCAGTGAGTGGTATGCTACAGAATTTGGTCCTAGATCCATCGGTGTAGTAAGGTGGGGCAGTGGGGGACTACCAGCTGATGTTTTGAAATTCCAGTGGTGTGGGCCCTGCCCATCCTTGAGACTTACCTTCTTCACATGCCATTTTGGGCATACTGGTAGTGTCTGACACTTTACACATGCATTGTCCCAAGTGCAATGCTACTGCCTCCTAGGCCTTCTACTCTTTGACATTTTTATTAATGAATTGGATTAAAAAAGATTAAAGGGGTTGATACAAGATCAGATGATAAAGCTAATGCTGAAGATAACAGGAACAAAATTCAAAATGATCACAACTGGTTAGAAAAATGACTTGGAAATATTTAATAGAGGTACTCTAGATGCAAAGTTTTTTAGGTAGGAAAAATAAAGCAAATGCACAACTATAGGAATGAGGATATTGTTAGTTAAATTTTTATTTAAAGTCTATGAACAGCCATAAAAGGAAAAGAAAGAAGAAAAATATCCACCCATAAAAACCACCATATCAGGGAGATACAGGTAAAAGGAAGAAATAAGATTAAGATAATAAGATATAGGGTAATTAATTACAACTAATATGTCAAAATATACAATAGATATTTTTCAGAGGTAACTCTCCAAAGTTAGGACATCTTAAGTTGACTTATGGCATTAGCCTGTAGAAAAAAACTTTGTTACTCTGCTTGTAACAACAAAGTTCTGATTCGAGAATAGAAAATGAACCACCTTCCCTCATTATAACCTTGGTCACTGTGAGGGTGATAAAGGTATGCTTACCTGTACGTTGTCATAACAATACAGCAAAAGAATACATGAGCTAGTGTCTCCACTTCATTCTGGCCACTGGGAATCTCACATTAAAAGAGGTTATATTAAACTTTCCCTCTAACACTGCTGAAGGTAATGTGTTAAAACAGGCCACAAAAAGATGCTGCCATGCATTGAGCAAACTATTTTGAATAGGTAGTTTGAAGATGTGAACGGTTTGCAAGAATGAACCTACCCTTGAGAGTTGCCTATAATGCCCAAATCCGTTAAGCATGCCATCTCAATGACTCTTTGACAAATTTTGGTTTTGGCTTTCTCAACACCCAGGGGCAGCAGAGCATGATATCATAATCATTATATGTGAAAAGGATCTTGGAATTGTAGGTGATTGCAAGTGGAGTATGAGTCAGCAGGGTGGCAGGACTTTTAAAAGACAAATGCAGTTTTAGGCTGCATCACTACAGATACAATTTCCAACTTATGGGAAGTAATAGTTCCATTTTATTCTTCATTGTTGAGAACCTAGTTTGGGTACAGTGTCCAGTTTGGGGTATTCATTGCACAGAAGGGCAATTATAATGTCCTATAACAGGATACTGAAAAACTAGATGTTTATCATGAGAAAAGGTGTGGGTTTGGTAGGATATGATAGACCTCTTCAACAAAATTAGGCAATGTCATATAAAAGAAGGCCATGACATATTATTTGTTCTTCCAAAATGCAGAACATAGAATAATGGATTTTGTTTCAGGAAGGCACATTCTAGAACCCCTAAAAGAAAGAGCAGTGGAGCCGATTATCTATGGAGGTGGTGAAGTCCTCTTCCCTGGATGCATTCGGACTGAGGCTGGAGAGCAATCTGTTAGAAATGCTTTTTAATTTGGATTCCTGCTCAGATCAGAAAGAGATTAGAATTGATGGTCTAAAAGTTATCTTCTAACAGTAGGATTTTTGGAATTCTGACAATGTGGTTATCTACTACTGTATTCATAAACACTATATGAATATAGTGTACATGTGTAGCATTGTTAGAACTATACATGTATGCACTCAACCTAACAAAAGCATGCATTTATCTTACTACCTCATTTTCTTTTTTATCTTTTTTGGAGTGGAGCTTACTAAAACTACTGAAGTCACGTAGTTCCCAGATCACTGGACTGAGCCGTCCACCAACGAACATATGAATGTTCAAAAATCTAAAAATGAAAATTGGAATGGAAATGATACAGCTCAACTTTCAAATCAAAATTTGACTTCTGGCTATATTTTGCTGTGCTTTGCAGAACTCTATGAAATCTTCTTATCTAGAGCCAAGGAACGATGGAAGATTTTTGGAGAGATGAGCACTGAAAATGATGCAGAAGGTATTTTAGAATGGTATCAGTTGCTGCCCATGGTATCATTTCATAGCCTGGATTATATACTTAACCACCTATGTAATATACTATCCTTAGTATTATACTGAAACTACTGGCTCTTTCAGAAATGTTAGCAGTTTAGTCTCCCAGGATAGAAAATTTAGCAGAGGATTTATTTATTACAATCTCTGTCGCCCAGTCCAAAAACAACTCTGGATAACATACAAAAGGATTGGTTTTTTTGTGCTTATTTAGGGGGAAATTAGCATATCAGAGAGAAAGGTTCTAAAACCTTTATATAAAAGATCGCACTTGCCACTTTCCTCTATGTGATGATAAAATTTCAATATCAGTGTCCTGTGAGATTTCTGAAAGTGTTAAAGATTTTTTTAATTTTTGGATTTGTATTAAAAATTCATAGCAGTAATTGTTATTAGCTTAAAAATGCCTGCTGCGTCTGAAGCATCAGCTTGATTTTATAGCCTAAGTAAGATCCCAGTTTCATATATTATACTAAACTTTTCTGCTATGGTTCATTTTTTTTTATATCTGACTGTTTTGATCCTTTATTTTGAGCACTAACAAATGGAGAAAAAACCAGTTCTTTTTAGGTATAAGCTTCTGGTGGAATCATCTGTTATAAGGGATTGGGATGCCTTTCAGAAATAATAACAGTAGCTGACTAGGGAAGTGTAGTGAGATGTTAGGGAAACCTCAACTCTATATAATTCAAGGCTTTGTTGCTGCTGGAGGAAAGATATTTTTGTTTGTTTAAGAAAGAAACAAAATTTATCTATAGTCAAATACTAAAGAGTAGCATGGAAGAGGGAGGAAGAGTGGGGAACGCTCAGCATCCAATACTGAAAGGGTTAAGAGATAGGTGAGGAGAAGAACAGAGCAGAGATGAAAGGTAGAAAACTGGTTCAAAAGATCAGAAACAAAGCTGATGAGAATGAGAAATGTAAAGAAGCAAGTGTTCCCAGTATCTAATGAGTTTCAAGAATGTCGATTCATACATGAAACTAGGAGCAGTTCAGCCAGTCCCTGCCTGGGTGTCTGTTCTTGGAAAATGATTTAGTGCAGAGTTCCAAAACGGTTAATTCTTATAAAATTGTTTGAAAAGAGTCTGTCCAAGTTAGAAACAAAAGAAGTAAGAGTACTTTGAGATGGAACAAAGAAGACGACTAAAGTTTGATTGTTTCCAGATGGAACCCAAAAAGATACAGGGCCTTTGATTTTGTCAATTGATAAGTGGCAAGCTGTGATATTTGAATAACTAACTCATTGGGTTTATGGAGCCTCATGAAATTTAGGTTTTTTCTGTGTTAGTAGAGGATGATGATGTATAGGTTTCTACTGGTTGCCAGCTTTATTAACTATGAGAATCTCTTGTTTTGTACAGCAGTGCATCAGAAACTAGTGAAGTTTAAATTAGAGATAGCATTTGTAAGATATCTATTTGAACCACGTGAAAAGAAATTGCTATCCAAAAATTGCTTTGTTTTGGATTAATATGCACTTTGGAATACGTCAGTGATTGATTTGAGGGAGGATTCAAGTTGTATGCAAGGTCAACATAGTTCACATTGTTAGGAACCAGTTTAGAGACACATCTATGAATCTGCCTGCTTTAATCTCTGTAGATGCTGGCTCATCACTTGCTGACCGGGAGGCAAGCTTGGAGCTAATAAAATTGGATATATCTCGCACATTTCCATCCCTCTATATTTTCCAGAAGGTATATATATTTTGATTTTACTTGGAAATAAATATGTTTAAAACATTAGGCTATTTTAAAAATAATAGCAAGAAATCTGTCTCTGGATGATTTTTGTATTATGGTATATTGCAGTTGACGAGTTCCAAATCCATGAATAGGTGTTCAGCTTAAAAGTAACCCACTTCTGTGACAAGCTGCTGTTTATGATTTAATGATAGTAGTAATTACTGAGTAACCAAAAGGTCATATCAATACAATACAGTATTATATGAGGATAAAAGTAAGAAAAATACAATAAAAAATAAAAATATATGCTGCATTTCATTTATAATCTTCATGGCAACCGTATCAGGAACATACTTAATTCATTTCATCCCTTTTGCCATCTATGCTGTTTATAACTCTTGTTGGGGTCACTTTCTTAAAAGTATTTTGCTATCACTTTTACTTCTTTATCTACTGCACCAGTTAATACATATTTTAGTTTTTGGTCAACTGTCCATCTTGCCATTTTTTTCCATAAGGTGAAATAGCAAGGAGTTTCTGATTTTAACATAAGGTTCACATTCAAACAAAAAATGTGCAAGATCCTGCTGGTCCCATATATGCATAATCTTTCTTCATATGGTATATTCCAGTACCGACCTAATGACATGTTTATTGTGGTTGTTAAGTCTCACGTTGGTGTACTCAATCCTTTCAAGAAAATGCATCACCATTCAGAGATATTTCTCCAACCAGAATGCCTTTTGATTGTACAGAGTTGTTTTAGGGACTTAGACTCTGCTAATTTCCCCAGGTCCATTTGCGCAAAAATATTTCAAACCCTCTGCCTAGTGACTTCCAATTTCAGTTTGTTTTCCATTATCATCTCACCCAGCTTGATCTATGTAACAAGCTACAGAATAAGATTGGCATCCTGGAGGAGCATTTTATAAATCAGCACAAGAAGCTGAACATTTTAAATGTGCTGATTGTGGACGTGATGCTACGGTGGATTAGTTGGCTCTTTTTCTTTTTCTGGGAGAGGAAGGAAAATTTGCTAGAAAACAGTAGTGTGTTTTCCAGGTTGATGGGGAAATGGCAGTGTGCTTTGTTGCATGTGTACTTGCAGGTCTGAGGGTGGGGGTGCCTACTGTGAGCTTCACTGACATCCCTGAGGAAGATCATGCTATGTCAGAAACCACATGGTTAAGACAGAAGAACTTTTGTTTACCTAGCGAATAAATCAAAGCTCTGCAGCCGACTCCGTAGCAAGTAAAGGTGTGACAGAGAAAGGTTGCCACATGGATTTACTGAAGCTTCTTTCAGATTTATTAAATATAGCTCACATAACTACACTGCTAGTATTAAATTGCATGTTATTTTGGTAATTTTCATTGATATCAAACCTGATTTTTGAACCCAGTGGATGAAAACAGTGATAGTGAGAAGAGAAAAGATTACTGAGAGTGTATTCCTGGATTATTACCGTAATTGTAATAATCTTATGTACTTTTGTAATATTCCTAAACTGCAGGGAGTCCACTAGGATTGAGGTAGTAGATGATCAACACAAATAAATAAACTAAACATGGTTTCTGGGGAGTGCCTTCTATAGTGCAGGTGCCAGTTGGAGAAGCCCTCTGGTAGCCAAGCTTCTGGCAGTGGTGAGCTTTTTCTGAAGGGCCTCTCCTGTATTTTGCTCACCATGATTAGTAGCCTAGTGGCCACACTTTACACTAACTGCAATTTCTAGACACTGTTCAAGCGTTGCCTCTTTTAGAGTTCATGGTCCAGATGGCTTGCAATTAAGGTACAGATAACTATCTTCAGGTAAAATCATCTCCAAATCTTTTTGTTAATATAAGGCAGCCCATAAAAATGAGGTGATATCAGTGTCCTTGTTTTGCATAAGTATGGAATTTATGTTACAATAATGAAGTTTTTCAACACTGTTGGCAGTATTATTCTTCATTGTTCATTAGTGTCAAGAAAACATTTGGAATGTTAGTTTAGCAAAGACAGAAATAAATCTTTCAGAAAATTAAGTGTACATAGGTACAGTAGCTGGATTCTGAGACATTCCTGATTTTGACTAGATTAAGCCCAGTGTGTATTTTTCATTTAAAAATGACATTAGTTGAAATTTATGGCAATTAATTTATAGAAATAAGCACTAGTAGTCAGGATTTATAAAGGCTGGGTTTTAGAAGATATTTTAATGATGTGAATGCTTATGAAATAATATAGAAAATATAGTTATCTAATATCTGAAGAGTTTAATGTGATAATTCAGTAAGTGCAGGCTATGATATATTTTCAAATTTAAACTTCAACTTTAATTTCTTCATGTACTTTCTCTACTTTAGGGTGGCCCTTATCATGATCTTTTGCACAGAGTCCTTGGAGCATATACATGTTACAGACCTGATGTAGGATATGTAAGTATCCCCATGATGTTGTAATTGATGTATAGGTACATATTCTGTACTTTTATTGACATAATATTTGCAACATTATAAAAACATGCTTCATAAACTTGAGTCAGTTGTCACAATATAACTTAGCTTTTAGGTCCAAAAATGGAAGTATATTTTGCTGCATCTAGTTGCCATGGTTTAACTGTTGTATTACAGGCTATTTCAGATCAAATTGACAATAATTATTTGTGGTTTGCTTGGGATTAAATCCATCTGGATATTCCCAGTAAATCTGCATGGTTACATACAAGTGAAAAGTTAGGGGGAAAAATCTCTGAGGATCAGTCAGTATATATACAGAAAATTGCCCTGGTGTGCCCTTTCATGCCCTGTCCATTTTAGCTTTGTAAAGTGAAATATGAGCAATTCATGATGGCATATATCATGGAAATTCTATTTTGTAGATGCTTGCAAAGCCTGTCCCCCTCTTTTAAAAAAATTATGTAGCATCATCACTCAGGGAAGGAGGTGATAAGAGTTATGTCTGTTCTAAAGATATAATGACAGAACCAGGAGAGAGACCANNTAATATAGGGGAACTTGACAGGAAAAAAAGAGCAGAGAAAGAAAATGATGTACTCCGATGTTTATACACAAATGCTAGGAGCCTGCGGGCCAAAACGAGAGAATTAGAATGCCTGGCTTT
>JAJFZI010163506.1:0-13242 GCA_022379055.1 Anilios bituberculatus
GATCTACATATGTTCTCCATTATTTCTCTCCCTCTTCTGTCATCTCATTCAAATACTGTTATTTCTCAGCATTTTTGTAATCTTTGTCTACTCAAATAGAATAGCAAGATGATTGCAAAGAAGGAAAGATTCAAACTCAAGATATAATGAGAAGTATTAAGAAGTGGAACAGCCTGCCTATACCTTAGTTGTGGATTCTATGACTGATTTGTTTCCCACCAGTATCTTGCCTTTGCTTTGTGTATTTTTATTTATCTTGATATAACTTTCAAAAGCACAATGTGCTGCTTGTCCCCCTCAATACATACACACGTACACACCCACAAATCCAATACACCTCCAGTTCTCTGTTGACTTATGCTTGAAATGTTTCTGCCAATAAGACAACAAATTCAAAACAAACTATAGGAAGCTACTTTGTTATTCACCAATTCATTTATTCACGATTCCATTAGAATTCTAAATATTTATTTATATATGTTGTATATTTCAATGAGTGGCTTGCAGATAAACATTTTATGTTAAGTTGTAGCAGACCACCAGCTGGACTTGACTCCTTGGTGCCTCAGCCAGTATTTTTTATCAAAGTCTGATTAAAGTTTGATTAAAATCATGGTTCACATTTGCAAGGAAAAGAAGCAACTGGCCCAAAGCGTGATTTGTTTAAAAGATGTACTGTTGTTTCCTGCCCAAAACAGAAAGTGAATGGCCACTCTCATTTTGCTTTATGAAGGAATCATTTGGATATGTTGAACAATACCTCCTCCCACCAATGAACTCACAGTATCCAAGTACATACATTCTGTACAATATTGAGCCAGGCCATCTGTGATGGTATCAGATAGAGATTCAAGAGGAAAATACAAGGTCAGGTCAGGAACATCATGCCATTACTGAAATAGCTGGGAGAGTGCTTTCTAGCTATTTTTTTCAAGACCCCATTCTGCACACATGTACAAGGCACAGAAGCATGAAATGCAAAGGGAAATGTGCAGATTCTACTTCCAACAACGGGGCACGGAGCTGCCTCTGCAGGTTTTTTTACCCACAGAACAATAAGAAAAGAATGTTAGAATGGGAGTCTTTAGATCCAAACTCTGGGAGTTCTAATTCGAATGAAAGTCATAGGGTGACCTTGGGCCAGTCACTTTGCTTCCAGCTTAACTCACCTCACTGGGTGGTTGTTGGTATAAGTAAATTAAAGGATGTGTACACTGCTCAAAGTTCTTTGGAAAGAGAATGGATTGTAAATATGGAACACAAATAATAAATAAGACAGAAAGGGAAGACTGTAAAAATATCTGAAGCATTGATGAGCAAGTCCGTAATAATGCCTTATCAGTGTGCCTATGCACTAAATGTTGATATGCTTACACACCATCTGCAGCACTCTCATGCTAAGCAGATAAAAGGCTCATCAACGTCTTCAGAGGAACACGGGGATGTTTGGAGAAGAAGCTTCTGTTTGAGCCTTTGCTGGTCTATGTCTCCTAATGGAAAAACAGAACTGGAAAAGTCATAAACTGTCAAAAATTGTCAGGAACCTGGGCCAAGTCTGCCTTTTTTTTCATCTCTTTCTTTTTCTCTGCAAACGGTGTCCATGTGCATGTTAGGTCCATTTCTAAATCCATTTATCCTAGAGCCAGATCCATTGAAATGTGTGTCTTACTTTTGAGTAGGCTTGGGATTGCAGTGTTAAAACTGTAAGTTACATTGAGAGGCTTGGTAGAAAGAAATACATAAGAGAGGAGGGGGGTAAGGAAAAAAAACCCTTTTGTTGCACCATATTCTATGTTCACTGGAAAGTTTATGGATTCTCAATGACAGTTCCCCTAGAATATTTCTTCTAGATAAGAATTCAACTGTGTCATACAAATATAGTCCAGACATAGTCCACACAAAAATACAAAGATCACACAAGCTACTGACAGTTAAAAATCAAGGTGCTTTTTTAAAAGGTTGTAACAGATATTGCCAAGGAGCAATTGGACCTTTGTGTGGACAGTGGCAAAAGACAGAGCAACGTAATTGTAAATTCATGCAGCCTAACTCAGTTAAGAGCCCCCAATCCACAGAGTACTGCAAAGGAGGAAAGAACAAACCTCAACCATGAGGATGTTTCCTGGAAGTCATCTTGGAATTGTTATTATTGGATGATTATACTGTACAACAGGCTTTAAGTGAACTCATGGAAAAACAACAGAAGCCATAATAACTTGAAATTCAACAGTGGTACCAGTACAGTTCATTAACATCCTTAACCAATCTCTCCAACTTTACCAACCTCTTTTCATTAGGAAGAGCCCATGAAAGATTTCCATTTTATGCCTCTTAACAGCCTATTCTAACACAGTGCCCCCCAAATGTGTTGACACAACTAGAATTTTGTCTAACTGATCAACAACTAAGATCCCAGTATAATTCTAGAATTTGTGATCCCACACATCTGGAGAAAACCAGATTGGGGAAGCAGCTCTCATATACCATTTCTACAGATATGTAATGTAACAAATATGGAAGTAATACTCAGCTGTGAAATTGGTAGCTTAAAGTACTGATAAGCATCTGCTGAGATTAGACCTCCACTTATTGAAGCCCAAGATTAAACTGGGCTTCAATAATTAAACAGAGCTTCACCAGTGACATTAATGGAATTTAAATATGCAGATCTGTGATATGAATTGAAGTCCTCATCTACTTTGCAATTTAAGCAAAGATTTATATGAGAATTTTACAAGAGCAAATGCCTAAGGGAACAAAGAACTCACCACATTTCATCATCCCAACTTCATAGCATTTTCGGAGACGGCAGGCCTGGCAACTTTTGCGCCTGTTTTTATCTATTGTGCATTGGTTTGTTGCTGGACAAATATAATCATTGTGCCCTGGAACAATGTATAAAAGAAGGAACATTTTAAAAACACTGCTGAAATTTATTATATTTAGTCCTCATTTTTAATACAAGTTTTATTTCTTGAGTAATTGGCAGTGTAGGAAACCTGTCCAATTTCCTTTGGGAAACTCTAGACCAGTGTTCCTCAGTCTTGACATCTTTTGAGCGTATGGACTTCAACTCCCAGAGTTCTCACCAATAATGACTAGGGAATTCTGGAAGATGAAGTCCACACATCTGGAAGTTGTTAGGCTTGAGAAACACTGCCCTAGACTGTTTTATAATGCAGCAACCATGTGGCAAGCTTTCCGTCTGAAATAAAGGCTGTGTTCCTTTAGGCTGAGATGACCACACACTAAATAGAGGGAGAGTGACCCTGAAGACTCATATGTGTCCTTGACCTAACAAATAGCATCTTAACAACATGGGCGAACTGAAAAAGACCAGAAATGCTTTCTCTCTTTCCTTTCACTGCATGTTCACTACTGTATTCATTAGGACAGTTTCATTCCACTAATTTGCCTAGTCAGAGGACTGCAGCTTGAAAAGTGGAAGGTGCTAGAATGAAAAATAAGTCCTCCAACTAGGAAGCAGCTGGGGGAAAGGATTTTCCTTATGTAGGGGATCTAGGTAAAAGGTTAGGAAAATAGGAATTTTGTAGGCTTGTAAGCATAGGAATATATTTGGAAGACTGGTTGACCAGCAAGGGAAGGCCTCAGTTCCCTCCCTTGCTAGTCAAGGCAACAGATGCATTTCAAACGTCTTTTTAGTAGGAAACTGGGCTTACTGCAAATTATGGCAAACAGAAGGGATGGTATTTTCTTTGCAAATTATATATTCAGAATGTTCAAACATTTTGTTACATTTTGATATTTCAGGGTTTGTGGAGGGGATTAGTTTTTCACTCTGAGCTAGATTTAGCCACAGTACAAAGATATAGAGGACAGAGATTTTTAAAAAGTCTGAAAAGGCACTTGTCTTGTGATTTCCTTCTTTGGAGAAGTGGAGAACTTTAATTCTGTGAAGAAAGTCCATATACAGTATTCCTGTATCATATGAGAACTAATCAAAGCAGATTAAATTTCTTAGATTTGCTTTGACAAGCAGTTTCCCTTTTAACCTGGAAGTCCATTGTATAAATTCTAGCTGTATGATAGTGAAGGCAAATCATGACTTATCAAAAATGATACAATACTGATCTAAGGGGTGGTATAAAAATCCTCAGGATCAATTTCTGTAGTTCAGAATGGTCCCTGATATAAAATTTATTGTAGCATCTGATTATAAGAATATGCAGATTATACAGAGAGATTCCATACAGATTGTAAGAGTGGTTCTTCATCTCTTTTCTTACTATGTTCTTCCCTAAGAACATAAGAGATGCCTTGCTAGATTGTCTAGTCCAGCGCTATATTACCACCGTGGCCCACTGGCCACCCAAGGGATTCCATCATTCTAATGAACATAGCTCTGCATATCTTTATTCCATCTGCTTCCGGCTATCATCATGGTTATAAATTATCACAAACGCACATCTAGGCTTCCCATGTGGTAGACACAGATTTGGTGATTTCTTGGAGCAAAAAAGTGGCTGAAAGAAGGGAACCGTCATTTACTTTTTCTCCCTCAAAACCACTTCTCCATTCTAAACCCTCCTTCCAAAATGCCCTTTCCTTAAGATATTCCATAGCTGTCTTATATTATTCACAAAGGCAAATTAAAAGGCAGCTTAATTTCCATCAGCCTGACAAAAGAGTATTTCTGCTTCTTATGTATTTAATGAACAGGCTGGTTTGTACTTTGACACTGATACAAAAAAGAACGCAAAAACCTAACCCAGTTTATTATGAGCAAAAAAAGTCTGTTTTGCAGAATTGCTGAGCACTCTTTGGAAAAAAAATGGTCTGTGCAGAACAGATGTGAACTCAGCGTTTGGCAGTGAAGGTTGATTAGAATCAAAAGTCCCTTGGAAAAAAGATAAAAATATTGTTCTACCAGGTCTTTCAGCATATGTCATGGCCTTCAAAAGGTTATCTTGTTCAGTTGTAAAGCGAAGGTGACCAAAATATATGTCAGGTAAACATTTTGCTTTTCCGGAATTACCTTAATTTGCAGCATCCAAATTTCATGCAGTTCCTACAGATCAAAGACTAACATCCTTAATTATAGTGACTTTGAAATAAGCCCCATCAAAACAATAATATTTTCTGATTTGTAAAAATAGATATTAGAATGAATAAGAAACAGGGACTTCTGGCTGACACCATATAGACGGACACATTCAAATTTGGAATAAAACTAAATAAATGTATTTTGTGAGAATTTTCAAAATTGAACACTGAAAATGGAACTTTTATTTTGAATCTGAAGATTTCACAATTCCAACTTTGGTCGATACATCAAGAGGAAGAAAATTCAATTGTAATGATTGAACATTGCTGGATTATTTATCTGGTGCTGTTTCCTGCTTATCTAGATATTATTGGATGGCTGAGATGTACCAGGAAATTTCCTATGCACAATGGTGTTACTTAGCTGGGTAATCTGCAGCAAGAAAACCAAGCTCAGAGGATACCTGGAATCCCAGACTTCAGCTCTGAGATATATTTGTTCTCTATTATTGGAAAGTTTATTTTGCCTCCATATGTGGCTGTATGGGCTATATAAGGATCCATACTCACAACTGAAGTTTATAAATATTTAAACTGCTTATTATTACTTACTTGCATTTTTATATTCCATTTCCTCCCTAAATATGCTACCACTCCTTATAATAATTAGTACTTCCATTCCTTTTTTAAAATTTAAAACTATTTGACTTCATTGAACCTGGTGTGGGGGGATTCCCATTACAGAAGTCCACCAGTGGATGTTTATTTACGTTTAATCAACAATTAATTACTTATTATTATTCAGTGATTGTGAACTACATTCTAATGAAAGCTGCATGGCTGTATTAAATGTTGGTTTCAGGAAAAAATAAGAATGCGCATACATGTGGTCACAACTTCCCATCTACAGAAATATATATTTTTAAAAAATTGTGGTTAAGTTAAAGCTTCAATATATGGAACGAAGGCAAGGATTATTCATCATGGCAGCAGTAAATAGCCATGTCATCATAAAAATTCTCTTGTTACTTAACATACACAAGACTATTCGCCCATGTTCATTCTCACAGGCAATTTAGAATCCGGTAGAAGACTTTCAGGTGCCCACCCTCTGGTGACACAGTTTCAGTGCAATGCTGGCGCAATGATATCCAGCACCATGGTGGGAGTGTCCAAGGGGCACCTGTGCACTGCAGAGGTGGTGGAGGTGCAGTGGAGATGATGGAGGTGTGGTGGAGACTCAGCAGGTGAGTGGGGGGGAGCGAAGGTATTGTGGCAGGCTGGGGGCACAGCCACCGCCACCACCTTTGACACAACAGGTTATTGGGGGAAAGTTGCAGGGATGTCCCGGCAGGTAGAGAGGTGGGGGTAGCAGTGGCGGTATCAGGTTGGGTGGGTAGTGGTATCACAACAAGCAGGGGTGTCGCAGCAGGAGGGTGGGTGGGAGTATTGTGGCAGGTAGCAGTATCATGGTGGGCAGGATAGGTGGCCGGCGGTGTTGAGATGGGTGGAGGGCAGCCCATGGTCAATCAGCAGGAGGATGGGGGTGGCCAACTGCGTTTGCACAGGGCACTGTGGAGGGTGCAGTGGTGGCGCGGCTGGTGGAAGCCAGTGCACAGATGCCCCTCAGCACCCCCACCCTCCTGCCAACCAATGGGGGTAGAGAAGCAGCAGGCGAGAGCAGTGAAAGCGATGGCCCAGTGATGCCCTACACTGGATACTCCCCCCCTGGTACAGGACATGACTGGACCATTGCCAATGTTGCATCACTGAAACTGCAGTGCCGGGGGGTGACGCCTGAAAGTTACCCACTCCTAGAATCTCAGGCAGATTTTAGACTTTACCTGAACCTTTATGAAGACAAACCTTCTGCACATAATGGAGTTTGACTGAGGATTGCAATTCCTGATTTCTCCTTGCTCTAACCTTACCCTTGTGAACAGGGCTAAATTAAATGCCTTGTTTTTGGCAAACTTTCTCATATATAAATTATCATCTCCCAGACATAATTTTCATAGAAGTGACAAGTATTTAATGATACCATCTGGAACTGCCCCAAAACTGTCAAACAATTCAGTTTTCCCTCACAAAAAAATGAAAGAAAATATTCTACCACAATTCCAACAGCTGAAGGAATACTGAGATCATGAACTGAAGACTTTTGAGTGACTTAAAAAAAGAAGAAAAAAAGAAATCCTATAAAATGTTATTAATAACAGGAAGAAATGTAGTAATAACTAATCCTAAATTATTAAAAATCAGTTTAATTCCTAAATTTATTAGGAATACAAATGTTATAATATCTTACAGTGGTTGCAAGTATCTAATGCTGATTAATCATTGCTTGTTTGGCTGGCTATAAGGAATATCAGTTTGCAAACTCAACTTCTTCCAAAGCTCACAACTTTTATTCTGTAAATGAAAAACCTGCTGATGTAATAGATACCCCAAAACCTGAAGCCTGGGCCATATATGGTCCTCAAAACCTACAGACCCCTTCAAATGTGCCACCAAATTTCAGAGTTGTGGTTTCCTGCCACAACAAAATCTGAAATACATTTTTATAAGTAATATATACTCTAAAACAGGCTCAAGACTCTGGTTTTTTTTGTTTTTTTTAAAGAAAGAAATAAAAATTCTAACTCTAAAATAGAGAAAAGTGAAAAATCTTGAACCTGCCCATGCTGGATTCCTACCCTATGTCTCTCCAAAACATCATGCTGCTCCCATACACCTAAAGCCATCCTATCTTCAATTTAATCTCCATTTATGGAGGTCTCAGTGGCCTCCATAGGGAGAAAGTTAAAAAAAAAAAAGTAAACGTTTAAAAAAGTCAAATGGCCACTACAAGCACCCCTTTTCTATGTCTAAGACACACGTGAAAAAACATGTAGTTGTAGCTGCCATCTTGACATTTTGCGATCCTCTCTGCTGATGGCTCTGATGGCTTTATGTAATTTGTCTTAAAGTCTTACAGGCATCATTGCATTCACATGAAATGCTTTTCCCATGGCCTCTTACTTTCCCTACCTTGAATGCTTCTTTTGAAGAAGGCTTTACAGCCTTCACATGACCAAACACCATAGTGATATCCAGATGCATAATCGCTGCACACAGCACAGAAATGAGCGTCCCTTTTTGAACCAGGACTGTTTGTGATGGGACTGGTACAGTCACTGCCACTGGTCTTTCTTTTCAATGTCTCTCTGGTGGGACAAAAGAAGAAAATCTGTCATAAAACAGCAATCAAATCTGTGTCTTGTCTCAACAATGTCGATTATCTTTTACATCATCCTTCTGAGCTTTTATTGCAGAGGTTGCTGCTAATAACAATGACAGAAGAAAGTTTGATATTACAGAAATATGCCTGGGTTAGAGTTAGCGCTGGCCTTGCCATCAGCCCTAGTGAAGCAGTCACTTTATACAATTTAATGCCATAAAAGAGCATTAAAACATTACGTATCTTGTTTATAATTGATCTATTTTTATTACTGTTAGATTAATTTTTATTTCCAGGGATAGGAAGAGGTGCTTTTGTGATTTTCAGCCTCATGTGCCAATTTTTTTTTGGCTGATCTTATACAGTATGGACTTTGATTTGGGATGAGGGGTGGATAGATCCAATTTGCTGTCCCACTTTAGCAAATCACCTTGGACTACCTTGGCTAGGATTCACATAGAGAAATAAATTAGTTTTTTTCCACAAAATCATATGGCAGCTGCAAGAACTTTTTACAAGACTAAGACACACACACAGTTGGTACATTTTGTCCCTTATGATAGCTTGAAACATCTCTTTGCCTGCATGCCTTGGATTGAGTATGAATTATAGGCTTTTACATATGAGCCAAACCAAATTTGGCTCAAACTACTTTCCTGAGTAAGAGGAGCCTTGTTACGCCTTCTGCCTTTCCCTTCAATTATCACAGATTGGGGTGCAAAATCCAAAAGGATGTGTGTGAACAGGTGTGAAGAAGAGAATCTACTACTCTCAGAAGCCACCACATTTGGGTATAAGCATCAAAGTTTGTACAAGATTTTGGGTTGTGATAAATGCTTCTAGATTTCAGAAATTAAGGAGAGGCTTAACAGGATATGCATCCTTTTTTGGAAAGCTTTAGATGGAGAGTTTTAGATGTCACATTTGAAACAAAAATTCATTAGAAATAAAATAAAATAAAATGGCCTTAACTCATTCAATCAAGGAAAGGGAGGGACCAGCTAATGTAGTTCATACTCTTACCATCTTTGAACTTTTAATTTAAGTTATAATTCATGATTTTTCAATACCACAATCATTGTTTCCATGGCAATCAATTAATGTCATGAACACAGCATTAAGACGAAACCACAAAAATGAAACTGAAGAGAAAGTACACTTGAGAAAGAAAATGTGTGCAAAGGCAGATCATTCTGAAGATGATAAATGACTCTTTTTGCTTACCCTTGCAAAGAATAGAAAAGTTCACTCTTCCATCTCCACTCAAACAACATATTATGTGGCTTGTCAAAGAATTTTAAAAATGGCCAGTGCAGCCTTTCCAAACTGTTCTTCCAGATATATTAGAATCTCCCATAACGTCTGGAGATGGATACTTTTTTGGAGAAGACTCACACAGACGTGAAGCTGTCTTAAGGCTAAACCAGTCCCATCAGCATTAAAAAATATCAGTGTTCATATTTCACCTTTATCTTGCCTTTTCTCTGAGGAGCCAAGAAAGCTATATCTGATCTCCTTACCCATCATTTTATAGTTCTCAGCGAACTTGCATGGTAGATTTTGGACAAAATTTAGCTCAAAGTTTTATCTTACGGCTCCCCTTCAGGAGAACTATTTTGCTACTTGAAGCAAGGTACAAATTGGTATCCCTCCACCATCCCATGTTCACAAGGTGACCATATTTCCAGTTTTTAATCTTATATCAGCCCTTTTGATATGCTCCCATCCTCAACATGTTCAAGGGTAAGTCAGAACAAGCTCAGAAACAAGATTGGCATAAAATATGTTTAAAGAGGATTGTTTTACTCTGTTTATGATAAGGCCAGCCTTGGTCCTCTTCTAACCTTCACTCAGCTATTTAATACTATATTTCCTAATTGCTGCCACCCTTTTATGTATTAAGTGCTCTTGAACAAGTAAACTGAATTGCTTATAGAAAAAGTTCTGTCTTGTCAAATAAAATTGGCATGTTTTGTTCTGTAACTTTAGCTTTTTGCCTACCTCCCAGCCTCCTAGATTTCTGTAGTTGGCTAGATTTCAACTCTAGATTTCTCTAACATAATTTCAATTCCCATGAAAGCAGCCTTGCAAAAATATTTCCAAACACAGGTTATCTGATAAAGTTGAAGGGTGGGAAATTCAGAACAGATATGAATCCTTGAGATGCCTCTGATATGGAAACAGTATGAACATTATAGGGGTGTACAAAATATTTTGAAGTCAATCTCTGAGCACTTCCAGAATGTGATCATCAGATGTCCCCATCCGCAGCAAGAAAGCCAAGCTCACAGAGCATCAAGAACCCAACAGTTCAACCTTGAGCTACACTTATTCCCTACAAGTAAAAATTAGGTAAACATACTACCACAACATGAAGTAATGGCAATTTTTAGGATAAGATTAGAGAAATCAGTGAAGGATAGAAAATTATCAATAACTACTTGTCGCAATAGTTATATATTGTGTCTAACATCAGCAGAATTGTACCTCTGAATGAAATTTCTGAGGAAAATAGTAAGACACTATTTTGCCCACATCCTGTTTGTGTACTATCCTCTGAGTTGGCCTTTTTAGGAACAAAATGCAGCATTACTTTGAGGTTCTTATATTTCAACAAACTGGAAGTCTATCATATGATAATTCGATCTATTGAATATAAGACAAATGTAATTCCCCCACAAGTCAAGGAGCAGAAGAGACAAGACCCATGACCAACTTCAGTATGTGAGTAGAAAGCACTTTCATACAGAGCATCTTGCTTGCTTATTTATGTTTGCTTCCCAGACTAAACCATATGGATAGTTTTCACCACAATGGCTAGATTACAAGTGGGAAAACGTAAAAATTATATCATAAAAATAGTCCTTTTTCCTGCAAAAAAATATTAGCATTGCAGAAATCCATATTATTTTTTAAAATAATACCATTGATAAGCCTGCTTTTGTGAAACTTCTGAATATATTTGTTTGCCTTATCAAAATATCCTCCCAAAATTCCCACTCCCTTACATCAGACCTAAAATATCAAGACAAATGTCTGAAAGTTCACATTTCAGCTTAACTCCAATTTACCTCAGCTGGGTTCAGATATTCTCACTAAAATGAAAATTACTTAAGGACATAGATAAATATTAAGAACGTTAGTCTTTTTCTATATAGGTGCATAGATTAAAGAGTAATGGTATTTATGTCCTCTTTATAATTTTTACACTACTAAATATTTACTAATTATTCCAAAGCAAAGAGGGACATTAGATATTAAATGGACCACCTCAGATTTGCTGTCCCAATCTCAGGATAATTCACTTAAAACCAGCTTTTGGACTGTGGAAGAGCTGATTTGATTAGAAAAGCAATGCTGAGGGAAACATTTTACTTTTAAGTTAATCTAATATCCATTTATTAAATCCTATGTAAAAGAGAAGGATGTGTGTCCTTTGTCCTCTAGTTAGAAGGCATTACCAAAAAAGGTAAACTCCTATCTACATACAACATTCAGACATTTCCATAGTTATATTCTACTCTATTTCTTGGTTACAGGAATTTGGCACTAGATAGATAATTTTTAAAAAATTACCTGTGAATAGGCAAGACATGATCCACTGGGCGTACTTCACACCATGGGCTTTTGGGTTGTTCTGCATATAAAACTGATGACTGGCAGTGTAAAGTCAAAGGAGAGATGTTACCAGGACTGGACCACAGGACACCAGGGCTCGCCGTCTGCCTCAGAGTGGCACTTTCTGAATCGCTGAAATTGCCTGGAATGTTATAGTTCATCACCGAGGGGCTGTAGAAAGCCATGGCAGAATAGTCGTGTCTGTTCTCCATGTAAGAAGGTGGAATGTAAATAGGACTGTGCTCGACAGTCAAAGCAGCCGGGCTGCAGCTGAAACGGATGGGAGAACTGAGCTCAGAGATGGAGTGATTTGCTTCTATTTTGCTACCTCCAAGATCTTGAATTGATGACAAATGAGAACATTCCTTGGGAGACGATGCACAGAGGGACATGCTGGGGTGAGATGGATGCCAAATGTCTCTTTCTCAATCAGTCATCCCGAAAAATTTAATCTGGAAAATAGCAACACTACGGTTGCAAAAGTATGTTTTTGAAAATTTATCCTTCTGGCTGCATATTTCTTGAGCAAAATCATTATCACCTGGAGTGATACCAGTAGACTGAGAATAGAGCCATTGTGGAGCCTGACACATCTGGTACACAAGTGGGACAGGGCAGTTCTCTTTAAAACTCCCATCCATCTAATCAAGGATGGGTAGCCTAAGGCTTTTCTGGGTTAGATCTTAAAGACACCTCCATCCACAACTACCAAAACTCCATCCACCACTACCAAAACTCAGCAACAGCTTCCCCCCAGTTTAAGAAGCACCGAAAACTATAACATGAGCAGCAGCATAGCTTTAGAAAGAGAGCATTTCAAAATTCCCACCTCAAAAGACAGCCAAAAAACCCCTTGCTCTGACCATATGCATGCATGACATGGCACACTTTTAGTGTCCAGGTCTACTGGGTGGCTTTTGCCTGGGGTTCCCAGATTTTTTCCAGTCCCATCTCGCACGACTTTTTAAAACCTGGAAATCTCACTTGAAAAGCCAATGTTTGGGCAAGATTTCTGGGTTTCATGACATGTGAGATTTTGGGTGTCACGCAATGTCATAAAACACCAAGATCTCATGCAATATTGTCAAATCCGGAAAACTTGAGCGAACGTCAACTTTTCATGGGAGATGTCCGGGTTGTTCCTGCTTTCTGGGATGGTGATGCTGGTAAGTGGGACTGTGGGATGGGACAGGTTGTGCTGGACTGTCCCGCACAATCCAGGATGTCTGGCAACCCTATTTTTGCCCTTCTCAACAAAAAACAGTGCAGCTTCCAGATTTCCAAAGGCTCTTTGGTTGTGTTCAGAATAATCCAATACTGTATATAGTAACCAGTCCTGTTTAGTTTGAGGGAGCGGGAACTAACTTAAATTTTACTGTGATAATATTTATTGAAGGATT
>JAJFZI010163525.1:0-12949 GCA_022379055.1 Anilios bituberculatus
GGGGAAAACAGAGAATACCATTGGGATGCTTAGCTCACCAGCATTAATAAGGAAAGAATCTACATTTGTATCAGAGAATACTTTCTTCACATTTTAAGTCACTTTGGAAATTCTATGGTTAGCCCATTTCATCCCCCATGCAGAGCCTTGAGACAGAAGATCAAGCTGGAACAGGTATATGAGGTGCTCTTCCATACAGGAATACCTGCTTCCTTTCAAATGAAAAAAAAAATAACATTTTTGGCCAAAAGTCTTAAGAGACATGAAATTCAAAGTGCAAACCCTCTTACCATCAGAGAGTAGTCTGCACAACAACTCCCTCATCCTTGCCAAAAGTAGTGCTATGTAGTTTTTAAGAGCAGGAGAACCATATTTTCCATGAGAACTAGTAACCAAATGGTCAGCTGACAAGAGAAGAGTTCAAAACCTCACAAAAAACAAGGTGATTAATCCAGAGGAACATCAACAGATGTTGCTCAGGCACAACACATCAGAAAGCCAACATTCATCCTCTCTTAAATGAGTGCAATGTACGTGGATAATTTTTTTCACAGGTCAGAAGAGTTTGCATCTAGAGTTCTATTTATACATCATAGTATTAACAACTGGGACTGAGCTTTCCCAAGAGTTCACGATACTCCAGGTTTTCAATAGAACTAGGGGACAGGAAAAGGGACTTGTAGTGGGAAACATGAGGCAAAATACTATCCCAGATGTTACAATGTTCCTCCAGCACTCTTCTGAAGCTAGAGGAACTTTCAGGGAAATAACATTTTCATTGCAAAACCCTGTCATCACCAGTTAGCATAAAGAAGACCAAAAATGTCCTATTCTTGTTCTGTTTATAAGAATACAAAATCTGTGTTCTAAGAAATTTAGCTCATTTATCCCACTGTCTATGCCACTCATATATAGGAAAACAAACCACAAGTCTCCCCTAAGAAGTGCTTGAGATTTTACACATCCAGAGGTATTGAAATCCATTTCCCATCCCTACTGTAGGCCACCTAAAAATGGAGAAAATTCAAGAAATCTGGGCATGAAGGACATGAGAGCACCTGAACAAGGCCATCCTTACAGCAAGAATATCTGAGAACCAGTTCCAAAGAGCAGCATAGGAGATTAAATAAAGTGACTCTGGTTCCAACCACTGCTGGGCTAAGGAGGATAACCTCTTTCATTAATGTACAACAATGGATAGAAAAGAGCACAAGACATAAGTTTTTAAAAGGATCAGTGCTTCAGCAGCGCTCCCTGGCATGACATAACAAATTACCGTTCATCTCTTTCCAAGAAGTTATATTTATAAGATTTCAAATATTTCTTAATTATTTCTCTCTTTTTTTTTTTTTGGAACTTATTTTCCCCAAATACTCTTATGGTGGTCAGTTGGCCAAAACCACTGGCTGGAACGACTGGCTGGGATATTGCATGGCGTTCAGATTATAGCTGAGTCCTTCCACAAAGGGTGTCTTCTCCAGAAAAAGGCTGTTGGTGCTTCCACTAAACACCTGGGCCATGTCAAAGCTGCTGCCACCACTGGCACTGAACTGTGTTGCAGGAGGGATGCCACCAGCTTGGTTTTCAGTGGCTACGCCATCAAAGAATAGGCTGCTACCGCCTGGTGATCCACCGTTGTAAACAAACTCCTTGGCATTGGGGGAGAGTTGAGACTGAGGGGCTGGGCTGGCCCCAATGAAGTTCAGAGAATGCATAGACAGGGAAAGGCCTTTGTGCTTCAGCAGGCCATTGGTAGGTGAACGAACCAAACATTGTTGCTGCTGCTGTGAAACTCCTGCACCACTGGTGCCTGTTCCAGCTCCTCCACCTTTCTTCATCTTAGTTGAGCCAAACTTTGTGGCAGCAAATGTGGCAGTGGTAAAGGTAATTGGCTGGGCAGAGCGTGGGATGAATGTAGGGCTAGGTGACTGGCCAAAAGATGGAGATGGAGAATTAGATAAGGAATTGTCCTGGCTTCCAATAGGAACAAACACCTGTGCATCAGGATTGAAACTGCTCTTGATCTCTTTGTCCAATTCAGCTGCACTGCAACCCTCACTGTCATCCAGGTACAAGACCTTGACTGATCCTTTCTCACCAATCTGGTAGGAGACTTCAAATGGATCAATCCAAACACTCAGTTCCTCAGGGACATTGGCTCGCACATCCTCTACAGCCAGTCCACTCCGCTTGGCTGCCATTTCCACTACAGGGTCCACAGTTTCTCCAATGTGAACACAGCGGTAGCCAGAACCTTTCAGAGGCTTTTCTGGATACCAATGGCCTTCATATTTCTTTTTTAGTAGCCTCTCTAGCTCCTCACCAAACAGGTCAGCCCGCCTCCGTGGAAGCTTGTTGTATAGATACGAGATGATGAAGTTCAGAGCAACTTTGATCTCTAGATGCATACTCTCTTTACAGCAAGCAAATTATGGCAGTGTATTAAAAATAGACAAAGGATACAACCATAGACAGATTTGGCTCCAAACAATCCTGGAAAAATCAAGAGAAAATGGAAGAATAGTGGTAAGTATGGTATCTTTAGTACTGTTGCGTGACAATAATTGCATTATTTACATTTCAGACTGATTGTGAAGGTGGGCAAAGTCAAATTCTTAAGAGCTGGTGTCAGCTCTTTATTTTCTGTGAAATATACTGCTCTTGCATTTTACTTCTCAATTTCTTTTTGTTAGTTTTGATCCAATTTCTCATACAAAATATTTTCTTCATAATATAACAAGCATCCACTTTTAAATTTTATATGAGAGTACAATTAGAAGTGTTGGATTAGTCTCCTTTATACACATAAACCCATATAAATAAGCATATTTGCAATAACTATACTACTATAGTAAAAAACTAGCTTACTCACAATGATACAGTCCTACCTGCAGTTATATATTGTATTTAATTTCATTTAAGCTACCAGAACATAGCAGTTCAATACATTTCAAGAGAGAAACTAACTCTGGATTAGTTAACAAGTGCAAGTTTTATTTCATTTATTTTTACCCGCTCCTCTTCTGAAGAACTCTAAATGGTGTGCACATTCTGTAAATTGCTATCCTCACATCAATATTATAAAGTAGATTAGGCTGGAAGTGACTGGCCCAAGGTCACCCAGTGAGCTTCAGGAGGAGAGCAGGGATTTGAACTCATTACTACTCACACTCCACCACTCTTCTCCATTAAACATTGTAAAATAGTAGTGCAAAATTTGAAGCAATCTTTATTAGCATAGTTTCATAAAAATAGTACCTAAATATCCCAGGAATGAACATATTAAAAAATAAAAATTTAAAGGCACCTCATGGCAATTTTAGCAAATGGTTGTAGTGATTTAAAGCAGCAGTTTCCAACCTTTTTTGCACCAGTTTCATGCAAGATAATTTTTCCACAGACCGGCAGGGGGAAGATTCAAGCAATAATAAAGCACAATACAGTGCATAATGTGTAATTTAATTATTATATCCTTTCTGTGTGGCCCGCTTCGGCACAGCCCATGGCCTGGTTCTGGTCCCTGGCCCAGTGGTTGGGGACCCCTGGTTTAAAGAACATTTTAAAATCTTTAGTCCAATATTTTCTTTAAGTTTGCAACTTTGCTGTGCCCTTCAATACATAAGATATTATTTGATAGTCTAAAATACCAAGTGTTCAGAAAAAGAACCTATTTAAAATAACTGTATCATCTTCTCAATTTACCCGAAATACAACATAACCAGTTTTTAACTGACAACATATACAAAATACTTGCCCTCTAGTTCCTTTAGATCCTCTATAACTGTTGCGATATTTGGGATCACGATCAATATATTGCAAACTGTGATCCAGACTTTTCTGCCCTGTGCAGGCCAAAAGGATAATAGTGTAATGTTGTTTACTTAAATGTAGGTGTTAACTCATGGGAAGAAATGTGGGAGAGCAATATAATCATGGGAATTATTTAGCTTTGCTTGCTGAATGTCCTTTTCTAATTGGGGAGAGATGCCAGAAACCTTTCTTCTCAGATAAGGGGAATGGAATTTTGCTTTATGCTTGTTAGAAGTTAGTTGCTTTTTAACCTTGGTCAGAGAAGGTCAGAAACCATTGATTCTTTGCCTGATGGTTGATTTACTCTTACTTATTTCCTATTCATTTATGCTATTATTTATATAATCACTATGCTACTATCAATCAACTTTAAAAATCTCTCCAAGATGCTCTGGATTCTTCTTCACAAACTCTGGGGTTTAGTGTTCCTGTCTACAAGGTTTCATGCTACCAAGTTCCCACAACTATGTTTCTAAACCTTGGCAAATTCCAGAGGTATGGACTTCAACTCCAAGAATGCTCAGTAATGTTAATGCTAGCAGATGAATTCTGGCAGTTGAAGTTCAGATATCTTGAAAATGGCTAAGGTTAAACAACACTGCTCTATAACACCATACAAAATATTCAGAAGATGAAAACTGAAGTAGAAGTCAGTGATGTACAACAGAAATTTGAAGTTCATATCAAGCTGCTTTTTCTGGTATAGTATTGGACCCAAAGAAGTTAAGCTTCCTCTGGAAAAAAACAAGATTAGAACAGCATTAGAATGAACAACAGGAAGTAAAGCTGCCAGACAAGTTTCAGCCATATACTACTATTCTTGAACACCTGTGCCAGATAAATGCCAACCATATTTGCAACTGCATTTGTGGATCATTACTCAGAAGCAGACGAAATTGTGTGAAAAAGGCACAAGGCAGTATGTTAAAAGGCAATGACATCTGAAAATAACTGAACTATATGAGTTTCCCATAAAATAGGACTCTAAAAGAGAATCTTTTATAAGATCAATCTGTGGAAAAGACAGAGAAATGCATTCTCTATAGTGATTCCCCTTCCACGCTGAATTTCTCATGTTTTCAGAGAAGATATAAATGGAAATATCTGTGATGAGCTCACCTATATTAAAGCATTTCACAGCACTGAGGCCTCTTATTCAGATGGGATTGTTTCATCAACTAGACATGGAGATAAAAAGCCTGGCATATACACTTTCATCTTCCATCAATTATAAAATGTTATACAGAGAGTTAAAGAAATTAGCGAAGTTCAGTGAAAATAGAAGTACAAATGACTATTTAACTGAGATCCTTATTTGCTATCTCCAGGTTAATATGAAGCATACCCCTATCAACTACTGTGAACCAGTGAGAACAGGGCCTTTGTTTTCACAGATATCAAGTTTAGTTATAGTGGGAAAGATATTAGGCAAGTTAGTCTTTGCTTCAACATAACAAATCTTTTACAGTATTTTTACAATAGTAAACAGAGCTTTGCATTAAAATATAAATGGGAACATATATTCACGAGTTTAAAAATTCTATGCAGTTGTTACAATTAATATAGATGTTTAGTCTACATAAATCCTTCTGAATATTGTTTATTATGAATGAATGAATGGTTTATTGATTAGTCTATCGAACCATATCAAGAAAAGAAAAGAAAACTACATTGACATGACCTTAATGCACATAAAAACAAATTCTTACCTATCCATGTCGTTTAAGAAGCCGCATATCACGTGGCTATTTAAAAGCAAATTTCAAGGGCAGGTTCAGCATAGTATATTGTTTATTATGTAAATTATCATGGAGTAACTTCTGACAGCAGAGCTCATATTTCAAGAACAATTAGATTACGGGAAGTTATGTTAAAGCGATTTCTGCCAAATGCCACAAGAGAATTTTGAGCAAGAAGATAAAACCTTATAAAAGGCAAATAAACCATAATTTATCCTGAGTTTGTAACTGATGTAACTTAGATGGCAAAATAAACTTATATAACAACCCAAGTGTGCAGAATGACTTATTTTTGCATTTATTTGTTGTTTTGAAAGTGTAAGCCATTGAAGAAAGTAACATATAACTTTAGAAAACCATTTTGGGGCACAAGCTGTGATTTAGACATAATCCACTATAATTTAAGATTAAATTATATATAAATTATGCTAGCAATTATCCTAAAAAGATGTACAAAAATCAGTGTTCTTCAGAAAATATTGTTCTTTTATGTGTGTATATAGGTCAGGAACCAGAACGCTTTTCATCTTATTTCTGAGTAATTAGGGTTTAGTCCCTTCAGATTCAGAATAGCTTACTTCTAACTAAATACAGAGAGAACAACAGCATTTGGATCTAAAAAGCCCATTTCCTAATTTAGACACAAATGTACACAATATATAGTTAGAAAAACTTCCATGCCTAATACCTGTAAGACCACCTCTCCCTGTGTTTCCCCATGTCATATGAGATTCCACTGGGTGGGTCCCCTCAGGGTCCCATCGACACAGCAGTGTCAGTTGGCAGGGGCCTGGATGAGTCTTTTCAGTAACAGCACCTTGCCCATGGAGATTTGTGTGGACCCAAGCACTAGAGCACCTTGTTTTGTGACTTTTATTGATTTTTGGTTGGAAGGTGGTGCCACTGATTATTTATTCTATTGTATTTAATATTTTAAATTGATTTCTTTTTTATTAAAATTTTTCTGTTTTTACCATGTACACTGCCCTGAATCATCTATGGGAAGGGTGGTTTAGAAATTTAATAAATAATTAAAAATTATTGGAAAAGTAATGCCATACTTTCTTATCAACAAAATCATGACTATTAATAAAGTAACTTGCCCAAGGAACCACATACAATGATTACTATAACTGAAATTTCCAAGTTTGCTCTTCAGAATTGTTTAACAAGATACAAGTTATTTGCTACTTCAGAATAGTCTATTAATAAGAAAATATTAAACATAAACTGCCATACATTCTGCTTGTGACAATTATATTCATGAGACAACAAATTAAATAACTATCTCCATGATGTTACCCTATGATTCTGTATACAAACAATCTTGGAACTGAGGCACTGGGAAGCTATACTTCAAATGTGGGAAGTCTACAGCAATCCAGTCATACCAAGTAAATACTTTAAATTAGGTATCATCACTGTTAAGACATTTTTTTTTAAAAATTAGCAATTACTGGGAGGAGTGGCTGTTGTAATCACAAGTACTATAAATAAATAGTGTATGCTTTTCTACAAATCTGAATTTCTGAATAATTCCTATCGCTTGCAGGCCACACCCAAACAGAACGGCGGCCTTAGTTCAGTGGTCTATTTCACTAATCTGCTGTTTTCAGGAATTCGGTATGCTTTAAAGACCAACGATACGCCCGCCGCTTCACGAAGACGGGAGAGGTGAATTAGAGAAATGTCCTTCGATCACTGTTGCATAATCTAGCGCTTCTTCTAACAAAACCGTTTGCATTGGTAGGCGTTATACACACAAAGCATCTTTTTCCCAAGCCTCCGCACACATGCAAAGCTGACATGATTTCCTCGAAGGGACCTGCTCTCCCGATCGTCGTCCTCTTGTGGTTTTGCCCGCCCTTCTCCCCGCCTAACCGCGGTTGCCAAGATTCGCCTATGAAGCCTCCTTAATGGCTCTTATCTCTGCAAACATTTTCTTGGCTTCCTCCCCAACTCGGTTGCTCCCAAAGTTGTACTATACTGCGATCTGAGCTTCAATTACGAAAGGCAGAGACAGAGCAGCAAGTGACCTACTTTGCCTTTTAACTACCCTTCTCAATTTGCTTTGCACCAAACCTGGCCCAGACAAGCGCCCGCTCACAGGACCACAGCATAAAATTTTCCAAGACGCATGCGCCCTTTGCGCTCAATTGCCCAACTCCTTCCCCCCATGCCTTTCGCATTTTATCTAAAGTAACTTGGATTTCTTGCCCTTTTTCTCATTTGTGTGGAAAAGAATGTAGGGCAGGAATACGACTGAGGAAATCTCAAATGGAATTTAAGCTGGTAAATCCTCCCCCACCCCTAACATTTAACTCCCCCTTTGTCGAGACACATGAGAAAGAGGTCTGCCTACCCTAAGATTTTGTGCATGGAAGAAAGCTCCAAGGTGAATCCTTTTCGACGTAAATCTCTAGCTTTTTAAACGCAGAGCTGGTGAAGACGACTTTGGGATGCAGCCTGCTCACGCCATGAGGAATAAGAAGGACCATCTGCCATTTTCATAGCAGAGCAAGATAGGTTTCATTTGGCCCTACCGTGGATGCTTCTGCTGCGTGCACGCGTGTATATGTACCTCTGTATAATGCAATTCACGCTTACGTCTAAATACTTCCCCCATTGAAATTTTATGGGGAGCCTTGGAAAGTTCACTGGAGGTGCAGGAAAGGGCACAATAGAGGATGCCACCGAGTGAAGGTTATTTGGATCTGACCTTTACTTAATGATGCCACCTGGAAGAAACCCAAGACAATCCAACTCTCCTCTGAACGCTGGCCGAGCTTTTTAAAAAAAGCCAGGCAGGTTAACTGACTCCCCCAACCCCCACCTCTTCTTCAGGAGAGGGACAGGAGAGCGACGGCTTGAGGCAATTCGAGGCCGGCGCGACCTCTGAGGCGCTGCTTAGGCCCTGGAATCTCGGTCTTCAAGGCCCATAGGGAAGCCCTGGCCATTTACCTCATGAGGCAGCAGCCGAGGAAAGCCGGAAAGCGCACTTTTGACATTAAGAAGTACGACTGCAGCACCGATTAGAAATACCGGTATTTTATTTTACGGAATCTGTCCGGCTTCCCCTCCCCTCAATTCAATCACTCGGAAGAACAGGTTTTACCTCTCTTAAGCCTCCAGGGCCGGAGGGTGGGTGGGCAGGACCACCCACATCCTATATTTTTCTAGGTCTCTGTTTGTGACATATGAAACCATAAGGAGGCCTTGGAGGAGAAGTAAGTTCGAGCATAAAAAGAGATGGAACAATTTTTTCAGATAAAGCTGCGCTTGCTATTGATCCGGATTAACCCCCGAAAAAGGAAATAAATTCCCTTATTTATCCCCCTCCATCTCCCATTGTCCCCCCTTCAGCCGACCCTCTCCGTTATTTGGCATTTACCACTATTCACGTATCCTTAAAACTGAAGTAAAGGGACACTTCCATCGGCAGCCTTTCTCTTTAAACCAATTTCTATTTGGTAAGGATTTCTTTTAACAGTCCGATCACGACTCCAACAAAAGGCACGGAAACAAAATGGTGAGCTTGAGCCTCATTTAATCGCTCAAACCACACGACTTTCAGCCTTCCCCCTCAACATTAAAACGCGTCGGCAATTCTGCTGGGGAATATTTCGAGAGCGGGAGCTTTTCTTCTAAAGGCTGAGGAAAGGCGGCGGGCGCGAACGAACGAAGAACGAACCCCCCGAAATGATTTCTCAGAACCCGAGACTGGAAAAGCGGAGGCTTCTGAAAGTCAGCCCAACACACTGCTTATCAATCGCCCTTTAAAGGAACTCCGGGGTGGGGGGGGAGCAAGCCTGACTCGGCTGAGAAGAGGAGCCAGCCAAGGTGGCCTCCGTCAATAAAGGCATTCTTTTTCAAACCGAAATCTAAATGGAGTAATTATGTAGAACACTCTTTTTTAATGCCCACCATCCCCCGGATCGAGCCGAATCATTCAACTTACTTTTTTTTCTTTTTTTTTTTTTTTTTTTTTTTTGCCTCAGCACCAGGAGAGGTGGTTTGGTGGCTTCTTTTTCTTTCCAGGTATTTCTTGGGAGTTTTCCTTTTCACAAAGCGCTGATGTGGTACGAATTCAGTATATATATTTGAAATGTATGGATAACTTCTCCCCCTCTACAGGCCAAATCAAAGGGGGGGTAAGAGGATGTTGACCGGGGCGCCCTCTTCTCCCCTTCCTTCGTAAGGAACCTGAAGCCACCCTCACCCTGGCCCAAAGTGAGCAAAGTAAATGAAAAGTTTCACCCTTAGCAACCCTGCGCAAGGATATTCTCTTCCGCACCCAGGTGACGCGTCTTGCAAAGGACAAGCAAGGGGAGGAGAGGGTGGGCGGGCCGGAACTACTTCGCTAATGCCGGTTTCTGATTAACCCGCGACGTGCCGTGCACTTCACTCTTGTAAAAAATATTTGAAAGAAATCGATCGCAAGGGAAAATCTGTCAATTGCTCTAGCGATTTTTAATGTGTAGCCTAATTCTCATCGTTATGTAATTACGTTTTCGGCATTGCCTGATAGATAAGAACAAATCATACATTAAAGAAACTTCGATTCCACTATTGTATTACCAATAAATTTTTTAAAAATGATACAATCATCTGTAATATGCCTCAAAACTTTACATTTAAAATTTTCCTCATTGGTACTTGAATTACTGTACTTCATCTGAAATGACTGCCAACTATTGTTTTCATAAAACAGTTTCTAATGATGATTTAGCCATTCCCTGTTATTTGTAAAGATGAATTCAGATTACAAGGAAAATCCTTGTTTTCCACTAAGAAATGGAAAGTAACTTCTAACAATGATTTTCAATACAGAATAGTAGTTCAATCCTGGAGAAATGGCTTAAGATGGCCCTAGATGGAGACTATCTGAAATGTTGTTAGCGCAACTTCCCATATGGGATCTTATTTAAGTGAAAGAAAATGCTGTTTGGTGGAGCTTATTGTGCAGTGCCAGAATCAGCCTGCTTCATTAATTAACTGCAGCCCTAAATAATCTCTTACATATAGAGCAGGTGTTTATCAGATAGCTACTCTAATTAAATATTGATATGTTGATATGCTCACATGTCTTTTTGTCACAATAAAGGATCCCATACAAGAATACCACTTCCACAAAATTCTCTTATAGGCCATCTTAAAGATGTTGAAAATATGATTTTTTTAAAACAGTAAATGGCACTGTAACCAGAATTTTATTATGAAATCTATCCATTCAGGTCTCAGTGCCTGTTTATATTTACATTTATCTCATCAGAGGAAAGGTACTTGCATGCATTATTTTGAAACATTGATATCATTTATGGGCTGTATTTTTCTACAAACAAACCTCAACTCTCCCCCAGGAACACATAGTGCCATGCCATCATGCATTATGGAATTTCAATTTTAAAACTTTCAGGAAGAAAACTACTTTCATGAACATGAAGTAAAACTAGCCAATGGTAAGTAGCAGCAGAATGTCAAACCACTTTTTCAAACTTTCCTGGATTCCTCTCAAACCACCTGACTATTTTTTCTGAGGACACTTCAGAAAAGAGCGACTAAGTGTGTGAGAGAAGAGTTCTGGCCACTCAAAACTAATACCACCAGACTTTGTTCAAATTCACTAATTTTTTCAGAAAGAGAATGGACAGAGAACCGTCTCTGCAGAGATCCCAATTTTCTCGAGGACTCACTCCGTTTCTCCACGGCAGCCTCGGCAATTTGGTTATATCCATGGAACTTAGAAATGCGTTTCTGTTTCTCCAGTAGACAAATCTAATTAAAAAAAAAACACTTAAAAGTAATTAATTTCGGTCCCTCAGCTTCTATTTTGGACTCCACTCGCTCTAAATTTGTTATGGAGCCGTTGGGTACAATATTGTAATGGCATAAGGATTGCACGTAGGCCTCCAGATATCCTCACTCCTTCCTCTGCTTAAAACTCACGGTCCGCACTGTTAACAAAGGCGCGCATATTTTGCTGTTATATTTCATCTCTTCAGATCTCCTAATCAAAATCTACAAGACACGGATATTAGATGGTGTTTTAACTATCAATGCTGTACGTCTTCGTACAGAACCCTGAATGCTAGTCCGCAAGATGAGGGACTATTTTTTTACCAGCACGCCTTTGCATCCTCTTCGTCAACGTAATTTCAGACGCAAGCACCGAGCTCGGGAGACCAGCCTGCAACTAGGCTTAAAGGCGCTGGCAGTCTAAAAATAACAGCACCATGCTAGCAACAGCCTTCCGATTGGCCAGAGAATGGAAAGGTTGTGCAGATTGGTTTGTCTGATTAACCAACAGCTGGAAGATTTCCGTGTGTGCGCATGTGCTGAATTGGAACTGCTTGGAAAAGATGGCTGGGAAGTGTAGTTTTGGTTAAAAACCGTCCGCGGACTTTAAATCGCCAAATAAAAAGTCAGAAGCAATGGTGGACAAAAATATTAAGTCGTACTGTTCAAACTGAAAGCTATATTGGGTGTAAAAGGTTTATTCACCTTTTCAAGTTCTGAGAAACATGGAGCTCAAACCTGTCAATTGGCATACTTTGGTCAACCAGACCCTTAATGTTATGACTAAGAGGTCTTCTGTATATTCTACTCCTCTTTCTCTGTGCCTACTAACACCTTATGATGAATGATCCAGATGCCAACCTATTTGCAACAAAGCCTATTTTTTCCAATATAGTTTAAATAGTTTTTTAGACCATTATTTACTTTTAAATACATTTTTAATACTGAAAGGTCATCTCTCTGCTTAAAGATACTGAGACGGATAAATTTTTGCATTAAGAGTTCAATTGCTAACAGTCATACCTCGGAAGCCCCAATCAATAAAGTGTGCTTTTGAATTAAACTATCACTAAATATGAGAGCTGATTTGGTCTAGTTGTTATGATGAATTGGGAATGGTAAAACCTGAGTTCTATACTGTATTTGCCTTGGACATGATAGCCAGCTAGATAACCTTGGGCCAATCATTATCTCTGCCCTAGAAACCTAGCCAATGGCAAATCACTTAAATGCTGTCTAGAACACATGTCTGTGTAGTTTTCCACAATTCAAGTCTGTCTCAAAGGCAATGATGATAATGATGGTGATATAGTAAGACAATCCCACTGAAATAACTTGTTTATTGCTAAATACTGGGTAGGAGATAAATTAAAATGAAAGATCACACCTACCTACAAAGTCTGGGTCTAGTGCCGTATATTAAAATAAAATAAAATTTTAATTTTAATAATGGAAAGCAATCAGTTACTAAATGTTATATTTTGAATGATTTATGTTTTTCTGTAATCAACATCTGAGTTTGGTTACTGTGCCTTAAGAATACAGGAAATGTGCAACTACAAATTCCAACAATGGAAGAATGAAACTGATGGAGGTAGCTGAGA
>JAJFZI010163608.1:0-11622 GCA_022379055.1 Anilios bituberculatus
GCTTGCGGCCTGCTTCTGCAACCCGTGGGGCCTGTCAAGCAGGGTGGGAGGGGGTTATAAATATTTTTTTAATTGACGCTGGTGCCAAAAAAGCCCTCGCACCGAGGCTGGGGGGCAAAATTATTTGGTGTGGAAGGGGGTGTGGGGAAGTCAGTGATTTTTTCTTTTATTCGGCGCTTGCGCCGGGCCAATGGAGCACATTGCCCACTGGGCCGAAACGACAACATGCCGTTACAGCCAGGGCAAACCAGCAGGGGGCGNNNGGGGCATGCCGAATGGCCCGGGGCGAACTGGCCAGGCCGAAAAGTGGATACCCGCAAGCATCTGTACAAAACATAATAGAATCAACAGTTTCCTTTAATGTCAGGTATAAGGAGAAGCTGCCTTCTGTAAATAAAACACACACAGAGGAAGAAAGCATTATGGGTACAAAAGTTATTAACATAACAGAAACACAGAATGCTTCTAACATCCATATACTATATGCAGTTGAGATTGTCAAATATTTGTTTGTTTTGCATAACTTGCATCCCATTTTTCTTTTGCAATAGAAATGGAGGTTGGGGAACTCCAAATTACTGGCAAAGGTTTACTGGTGGCCCAGTGCATTTTGACCAAAGTGCTTTGTCAAGAGCAATGGCAGTTTTTCAGTTTGTACTCCTCAAATCAGTGGAGAATGTAGGACTGATGAGCTGATTAAGCCAATCTAGGTAGCTAAATTTGTTAGAGCCCTTGACTGAAAGATTTCATCTAAAATATATTGGCCCCCAATATAAAAATTTTCCAGGCACTTTGGAATCTTTCACCTCTGTTTCTGTTGCCTGGCCATAAGGCAGAGGCATCGAGAGGGAGGCTGCCCCAAAAGGGGGAGTCACACTCACCCAGGGGCGGAGAGTGGGCGAGGCCAGGCAAGACAGGGCACCTGCAGCAGAGCTCCCCGAGAGGCCAGCTAGGCAGCCGGGACGGCAAGGCTGGGACAGAAGTTGTGCAACTTCTTGTTGGTACACATGTGTTCACAGGTGCATCTTTGGGTGCAGCGCCCCCAGTGTCACTATGGGTCACGACACTGCTGCCCTAAGATTCTACTGCAGCATTAATGCTCAGAGCAACTCTCTATATTACCAAACAGATAATCCTGTACCATCTTCAGACCTTCTTTTCCAGTACATTAGCTTGATCAAAGATTGGCCTAGATTCTTTTTCAAAGATTTGCCTTCATTTTCGCTGGCATTTTTATTTATCTGGCAAAACAAGGAGCACCTTATGGAAAGAGTGATATGATGATCATCTTGCCTTTTTTGCTGTATTTTCATTCTCTCGGTAATATGAGAATCTCATTGAAGGCATATTTAAGTACTGAAGGTCTAGCAGCATTAGCAATTAATAGAGTCCCATTATGCTATCGTGCAAGTTTAGGACATCTTAGATGCAAGATAAGAGATGAATAATTTGAAGTAATTTTCCTGTAATCATGCCAATCACTTCAGCAAAGTAGTTATTAAATGGAACAGTATTATGATGAATTATAGGACATCTATTGAATGTCTTTTCTTCCAGTATACCTGCAAAGTATTAGAAAATGGCAAGCTTAAGAATTTTTCTCTTTCTCTGGGAAATATGCACACTCCTTGCTGTAAATAATGCTTTGTTTAACAAACCTTGACTTTGAAGGAGGCCTCCGGACTGGGTTAACCCAGGAAGATTCCCCACCCACCTCTCCATTTTCAGCTACAGGAACAGGATTTCCTGACTCCTTCTACACTTCCCAGGCAGATATTATGAAGGAAGAGTCACCTTTGATGACAACAAAGTTCCTCTCATACAGATTTGCCAAAGTGATTAAATATTATTTATCTAATTAAATGCTCAAAACACATCATTATTGAAAGGAACACATTTAGCGCATTTGTTGAGCAGTGCTAAGTGAAATGTAACTGCACCTCATTTGACTTTTTAACATTTATTATATCTAATAAGTCTTTCTGTGCTTAATTAAATCAACTTATTTTTTACAGTTAATTTAACATGATTCCATTTTAGTTACAGAGTCTGCATCAGAGGTTGGGTAGGAAGCCTAGCTGGATATCCACAAGGAAGCTGTTCTGTTGCTGTCTGTGTACTCTGATCAGTCTTAATTTTATTTATTGTTTCGTTTATTTTAGAGTGCCAGGTGCATTGAGTATCTAGGTAGTAATGGGTAGAAAGATAGGGAAAGGGAAAATCAAAATGTATCATCTTGTAGATTGGATATTGGTGGTGGTGGGGTTCTGCTCCATCTGTTTCACTGATAATGTATGTACTGAAATCACCAGCTTAATAACTATTGCAAAAAATGATGTATTTATTGAGGAAATTAACTAATCAGATATTATAAGAAAGATGCTGTATAATATTTGTCTTTATGGCAGAAAGCTGGTGATAAAAAATAGTGTATTCCATGTTCTGACACACTTTCCGAATCACATTCAAAAGGAAGGCCCATGAAGTTCAATGGGACTTATTGTATACAGATTGCAAGCTGAATAATTTCCATCATTTCATCTGCAGTAATCATCAAGAATATATTATGACTTTAAAAGTGAATGAAGGGCATGTTCATTTACACACATTTATGCTTTGACTCTAAACAGCTTAAACTGAAGAGATCTCAAGCAAGTATTTCTGCATTGTTATGTGCTTCCATTCAGAATGTAAATGCCTTGTCCACAATTCTGCTGTTCCAGTAGAATTCTAATGTTCTCTATTAAGTTTCCATTCAGTTCTGTGGACACAATTTCCACATGCATCTAAAACTGGAATCTAATTCATCCATACGTTGATGACGGATGTTTATTCTTTGAATTAAAAATTCTCTGTAAGTGATAATACCAGACATCGGACCTCTATTCAGATCATGTAAAAGAGGGCCATGTGCCCAGATAGAACTTCACTGGCTGCTTTTAGGAAGCAAAGAATTCCCATCATTTCATAAAGCTCCACTTGTATAAGTCTATAGCAAATGTCCAATGTGGGTGCTCAGCTACACAAAATAAGAGCAGCCTAGCCAGCTCTTATTTTCAGGTTGCACCTGAAGTTTATAAAGACAAGACTATTCCTTTTGTTTTGGTGAATATATATATATATATATATCCTTCGAAAACTGAGTGCCTTTCTTGCTTTAAATATGTAAAGAAACAAGAATGACCCTGAAATAATTCAGACATGTCAGAATAATTAATATCCATTCATGATAAAAGATGCACTAAAGGAAAGCACAATTGCTATGAGCATAATTTTAAAAACTGCATTCTCAGAAATCACCTAGGTGGGACAAACTATAAGGAAGAGACAAGAGATAAAGCATAAAACAATACTTGGTGTGGGGGAGGATTTTTTAAAATTTATTTATTTATTACATTTCTATACTGCCTCACTCTGAAACAGACTCGAGGCTGTTATATTTTGTTTAATCATTTTCTCTGTCCAGATGAATTTATATTTTTGATTCTTGTCTGAATAATTGAGTGGGGGTGGGGGAAAGGGTTAGAAATCCTTTTCAGGAGGCAGGCCTACCCCTCTCCTGCCCCAACGACAAATTAATATTACAAGCAAACCAAGGAATTATAATACAGTGTGTTAACTCTATATTACATATTGTTGTGATTCACTCTGTCATAACTACATGTAGTACAGACACATAGGCAGTGGATTGCAGAGGATATTGCTGGTTTAAATTCCCCAGGGTAACTGTTCATGATCACAGATTTTGACCAAAGGGTTTTTTTTCCCATTACCCTGAAACATTTCCTTTCACCTCCATCCTCTAGGCAGGGCCATCACTTTCCCTTTAGAGCAACAAATATAAAGACATGGGGCCATCCAGGCTGCCTGTTCCTGACCCCAAGGGCCCAACTGTCAATCACCACCTCCCCATTTCTGCTCCCTTTCACACCAGGCAGCTGTACCCATCGCTGTCAACCAGGTAACAACCAGCAAACAATAGCGGTTTGAATGCCTGGTCTAGACACTCTTTTAGCCACTTATTTGCTGCTCTTGGCAGCTGTTGAAGCATAAATAAGCAGTTTGTAATCAGAAAGCTGACATCATCGCAGCTCAGCTGAGAAGGGAATTGTTCCTGTCCACTGGGCTGCTTCCCCCCCCACCCCACTTCTTCCCCTCCTCCCTTGCCTTTGCATTCTCATTTGGTGACAGCAGATTCTAAGGTGGGGATGTAAATTTGTACCACACTAAGCTGGCCTTTCTTTTTAATTGCAGAGCACAACTGATGTAAGTTTGTAGGTCTTGAGGAAAACTGTTGGGAAGGGGGGAGGGACGGAGGAAGAAAGAAAGAAAAAAAAGAAAGAAAAAGAAAGAAAGTCCTTTGAAATTCAGAAAGTGCTCTGAAGTATAGTTGTTGAAGACTTTTGAAAGACCACACACATGGGTGAAAAGGAAAAAAGTTGAGTAAGAATATACATGTGAGGTTGTTACTATTATTGTTATCATTATTAATACTGTATATGTATCTGAAGACATATTTCTAATTTGAGAAATGTTAGGATCCTTCTTGCAGAAATAAGTAAACACTCCACATGTCTTTCTTGGATTAATTAAGAAGCTGTGTCTCTTCAACTTGCTGTTCAAATGAAAATAAAACACCAGCCTGCAATGCCACAAGGAAAGAATTCATTTTAAGAGAGCATGAGATTGTTTGTGGTTTGGACTTGCAGAATATTTACTCAGCTGTAGGCTTTATTGAGTTCAGCATTTATCCCATGTCAGTTTCAAATCATTTTATTTATTTATTTATTTGATTGTTTTGATTATCTCAGCCATTGACTATATGGAGAATTTGATGTTCAGAATTTCTTGAGTTCTGCTTTTACGCTGTAGTAAACAAAGTACCCTTTGCAGTGCACCTTCTGTTCCCTGATTGATAGATACAAGGGATACACAATGAATATGTGTATTTGTATTGTACAATGTTTGTCGGACGACTTTAAATATAAATCATTGGTTATCAGACTTCAGTTTAGATTCATACTATCACATCCAATAACCCCCATGTTTATATAAAGGGGAAAAAATGAGGATGAAGTATTAATCAACTAAATTGATACTGGTGCCTAATGATGGTAGTTATAGCATAAATTCTCCTTATTTCTCTAAAGTAGTTGGATTCCTACCCATACAACTTGATACTGAAAATCCACGTTCTCGGGTCATTTATTATACATATCAATGACTAAAGTAAGACTCCCTCAAAGCCAGTGTGGGGAGGGAAAATGTTGGAAGAAATGGACTGAGTTCAACCCCTAGATTATAGAAAAATGCAGCTCTGGTCTGATCTAGTATAATGCTTACAAGAACCTGATTCAAGCATCTATAAGTAAAAGATGGAAGCAAGGATTGCCAGACACCAGCAATGAGTTTATGATTCCTCCAGCTCACACTTTCCAATTTTATGTCTAATTTTAACAAAAGAAGACCAGGTCACTAAAAGAAAACACAAAAAAAGGGTGATGATTTGACATGGTATTTCCCAAAGGTTTTTCTAGTATTATTTTGTCATAAAGCAGCATGTGATTTAGAGCACAAAGGCACTTCAAAAATACAGGTTTAACAAAATGACACAGCAGATAATTGAAATTTATTTGCAATTTTAAAGTACAATAAACACAATTCTCCTTTTCTTTTCATTAATAATCGCATGGCTAATGCATAACAATCCCTCTGCAGCTTTTACAAGCAAACTTGAGCTGCTGTGTTGTAATAGCTGGGAAAGTTAATGTAGCTTGAACAAGGTTCCTAATTGTCCCTGTCTCTGTCATATTTGTCTACTTGAATGGTCCTAAATACCACAGCGATTAATTACTACAGAGCAGGTATTACAAGATGTTATCATCCTTCCCCAACTGTCTGGGTGAATGGAGAGAGGCAGTAGATTGCTACAATGTTTCATCTTTGCACTTCCTATAAGGCACTTTAACCAGAAGATTTAATGTGTCAAAGTTAAATGCGTTCTCTAGCAGATATTCACATTCTAATTAAAGATTAAGAACGTAGGACATTACGCTGTGATTTGTCATACATGGCTTGTTAAATAGGAAACCTACCGGGATTTCCTAACATTTTATAAACATTATTCAGGGCTTTTAACACAGGCAAAGCACACAATTATTCAGCTATTCTGCATCAAGAAAAGTACAGCAGGTTATTTGGGTATATGTCTGAGAACAGACCCATGTATAAAAAATAGTTTATTTAAATATTATATCCAGAAGGAGCTTGCACTACTGAAGTGACTGCTGTGAATCTCTTCCTCCAGCAAAACATTCCACTGAGTTTAGTAACTTTTAACAATTTGTAACTTTCTCTCTCCTTTCCTCTTACTGTTTTGGCTTTTAACTCTGGTCTGGCATTTTTAAACTTTTCTAACAAAACCATTTTTCTGAAATATGGTTGAAGGGAAGGGTAGAGATGAAGAGTTTTCCACTAATAGTTTGTACTAATTGCTGTCCAGTTACAATAGGAGGGGGGATACCCAATATTTCTTCCAGAATCAGTGGCTATAGCAGAGGACCGGTGCACATTTTTTGAATAAATTAATGAGATGACAGGAGACATCAAACATTTGCGTATCCATGGTTGTTTATTCAGTTTGACACAAATGCCAGGTGCGCAGGATTTGCAGATGCCTGGTTTTGGGTGAAATATTCTTTTTAGAATTAAAGGAAGACTGTTAGAGGCAAAGATTCTCTGACCAAAAGAAACGGGGGGTTTAAGATGTATACTAAAATTAGTCTATTCAGACAATGCTTTTCTGTTACATGACTTGAGGTCAGTTAATTTATCTGCATGTTTGCTAAAGAATGAATGAATATAAATAACAAACCTCTATGAGTACACTTTTGTTTTTTTAACGGCACACACACATGCACACAGCTCCTCCTGGATTATTAAATTTATTAAATAGCTCGGCAGTACACAATATCTGTTTGAGGTTCCATCCTGCAAGGTTCAATTATGAGAGGATTTTTACACTCTAGCAATTATTGCTGAGGATCCCAAACCTCTATCCTACAAGGCACAGGAGATTGAATTACAAAATATGTCTCCAAGGGATGCAGAGACCCATTGGCAGCCCTGTCGTCAGTGGCTTCCATCCTTGCTTTCTAAAAGGACATTGTGTGCTTGATTTGTACTGTATCTCATTACAGAAACAAGTTTGTAGCTCTGCTCTTGGCTTGGTATACTTATCCCTTTTATATCCTCATGGCTTAAATATAAATTGAGTTCTTTCTGGCAAACTACAATACCATATACACTATCATTTTTTTTAGCGCTGCTTATTTTATTGGACAGTAATTGCAAAATAAAACCCTGGGCCTGGAGATTTTGTTTGTTTGCCTGTGTGTTTGGTTTACTCTGCTTCAATTTACAGGCATGCCTTCACATACCCAGTTTTGTGCACTGTTCTATGGCTAATATCTTTGCCCACAAAACCCCAGCAGCCTTAAATAGGTCTTGGAAATAGATACTTTCAGATATGAATATGGATGAGCAAGCAGCCTCCATTCTGTCCTTTTGATTTCATCACACATAGTACAACTCACTCTCTCTCTCTCTCATATGTGCTATGAGATCACCGCTCTACCCTGCAAATAATCCTATTTGAAAATCGCATTTGCATCATAACTAATAACAAAGGTATTACATGCGAACTATGCTGTATATTTTCTGGATGAACTCTCTTGTTTTACTTCAACTTTCAGTGAAAATATATGGAGATTGCTTGATAATTTATTCAGTAGGCTATAAAATTAAGTCTCTAGCAGTGCAATCCTAAAGAAAGCTCTGTTGAATTTAATGGGATTTAGTCCTAGGTAATTGGGTATGGGATTGCAACCTGGTGAAAGAAATCTTTCTCTCTTATAAATCAAGCATGATCTGCTTGTATTAATGATTATGAAAACACATGTTAGTTTCTACCAAGCCTTTTCCCCTCCTGGTTCCTGAAGAAAGGAGGAGATTAAATAAAACACAGTATTAATGATAAGAACAATAAATGACTTGGGAAGACACAAACATTTTGTGATTTCTAAGCATTTCTTTTCAGGACATTATATTCTTTCACAATTTTTTTTTCCACATTGAAAAAAAAATGATAGCTATATTCCAGTAATTCTCTCAGCAGTGCTTGTAAAAAAGATCTTTCAGGCATTTCCATAAAATATCTATTTTTGGAAACAATTGATTTCATTCAGAAAGGTCATTTCAGCAAATGGTCTTGTGGCAAAACTGTTAACATCCTCTTACGTGTGTGTGCGTGTGTGTGTGTGTGTGTGTGTGCAGGATTTTCCATCCACACAGCCCAGCCTTTTTTGATTATGTAGATTTTCCCCTCCTGCAGTTTCATATGCAAGGCATGCATCCGCCACAGCCACGCTATCTCCTAAAGCAGTCATTGTGAAACCCCATCTGAGGACAGTGCAGACTAAATAAAATTTCATTTTGATTTGGTTTCCTGCTGGGAATGGGACTGCTTTGTTTCATCGAACAGAACCAGCTAGCCAGAAAGGTATGTCCTGCATTGCATGGCTGAGGGTATGGCTTGAGGATCTGAGTCAGGCTATTGAGGTTTCCAGGGCTTGACATCACCGTATCCACATTCTGGGCCGTTTTTCTTTTCATTTTCTTTTTTTTTTTTTCCTGCTGCAGGGCAAAGCTATGGCAGACCTTAACACTATTGTTTGTTTCAACATATGTTTAATAGCTACATGGCTGTTTAAGAGTGCTACTCCATACCCCCCACTACCCCCCCCCCCCTCAACTGCTTGCCTTTATGGGATTTCTTCCCCCCTGCTAAACATATTCACTCCTCCCACCTTTTTCTTCCTGGACATTGACTACACAAATATGGGATTCATGGGAAATTGTGTAAGGACAGATTGCAGTGCTCCAGAGGTTTATCCTACAGAATTATTTGCAATTTGAAGATAGGTTTAGCAGGTTTTAGGATTTGTATGTCCCTCAGTCATTTTAAGTAAAGCAATCACTGATTATGTTGGGAATGGAGGAAGAGGGAGAAAACATCATTTGGTCCAAAGGAGAATTACTTAAGATCACTTCACTTCCATATATTTTTAGGGCAGGGATGAAATGTATCAGTAAATAGTGATTTGTCCAAATATTAGTCTTACCTAGCATCAAAAATAAGCCATCTAAACCATGGATTGGACCATAGGGAACTATCCTCTATTTCAGACTTTGAAGATATTCAGGCAATATGTCAATTCATGAACATCCAGGTTTAGAAGCACATTCACGTGCTTTTTCATAAACCCTTTGGTTTATTTTTTTAAAGTAAAGCTCATCCTTCACTTAAACATTAGGAGAAAGATGTTGTGTAGTGCAACTCATGTTGAATAAGGGTAAGCCATGGTATACAGCAAAGACTAAAACCATCAAGCAAATGGAAGGATTTTCTTGTGAGTTGTAAAACAAAATAGTGCATTGCAAAAATGGTTTATATATCCCACACTCAATCAAACAAAAAATCCTAGAATTTTAAGCTGTTTTATCATAGTCCTAACTGTTTACTTCCTAGGAATTGTTGGTGAATAATTTGGGTCCTACTCCCAAGTAAAGTGTAAAGAATAAGGATGCTTAGTCCCACGTGCTTCAATTGAAGTGTCTAGATTAAGGAATAACTTTTTATCTTGGATACATTTTGTAATAGACTATTCTGATTCATGTTAGTTTTCCACTCATCATCACTTGAATAGAATAGAATAGAATAGAATCTTTATTGAGTACCTTTTGGCCTCTTCAATATCATCACTCAAGTGTTGAGCTTGCCTTGTTAGGCCAACTACCTTTGCCTATATTCTAAACCAGAGATCCCCAACCACTGGGCCATGGCTGCAGAGACGCTGGCTTCACCTGGTGGATTTGGGGCCAAAAAGGTTGGGGACCACTGCTCTAAACCATGGATGAAATGCAACAAAAGATTTGAATACCTAAACTACATGTTAATTTCACTGTTATCTCAGGGTCAAATGAGATGTGATGCAGTTTAGTCAGTGGTGTAGTAAGGGCAGGGGATGGACCACCATAAGCACTGAGTTGACAGGAGCATGGTGTGGCATCCCTTCCAAGATGAAAGCCCACAGCTGGATGAGGACTGTGCCAAAAGGGCACTGTTTTCAAATCGTCATGCTTCTGAGCTGGGAGGGGTTGCTTCCCTCTAGGAACAAAAACAAAAAAATAAGGGAAGTAACAGAGGGGAGAATGGAATTCATTCATTCATTTATACTTATAACCTACCCCCCTTCTGAAAAACTTTGAGCAGTGTACACATTCTTTAAGTTGTTATTTCTATAACAACTCTGTGAGGTAGGTTAGACTGGAAGCCAAGGGACTGGCCCAAGGTCACCCAATGAGTTTCATGGGCAAAACAGGGATTTGAACTCACAGAATCTTGATTTTATGACTCACATTCCACCACTTCTTTCCATTTTGCTACACTGTCTGCCCACTCTGCCCACTGTGGAATATAAAGCCTCAGTTGTGTGTACTTGAGAAGCCTAAAAAGTGCTAGATAGAGAACAAGATAAAAGCTGTGTATGTTGAATTGAACTCTGTCTATGCTTAGAGATGCTTTATATAGGCAGAAGCATAATTAAGATTGCAAGTCCTTGGCCATTTCTACCTTATTCTGCCTCTCATACACTGCTTGGTCTGTGTGTAAATAAATAAACCTTCATGCTAACACAGTCTGGTCCTTGTCTGAAGACAGAAAGAGTTAGTGAGTAAAGACCATCCCGGGTGTTTTCATTACATGGTTGGCAGATCCAGGATCTTATCTGAGACCAAAGTGAGAATGGCAAGTGAGAAGAGCAGCTTCTTCATCACTGATGAGGAAGGGGTAACAGAGATCGACATGACAATGCCTGACAATTACCCCCTCTCATCATCACATAAGACTATGCAAGAAGTAAGACATTCTGATGAAGAGGAAGAGAGAGACATGGCACTTTCTAGGAGAACAAAAAATAGTAATTGGGGCTGGTTGATGCATTAGAAAACTGAAATCATAAAAACCCATATGGAACTGCTGGAATTAAGCAATGGACAAGCCAAACAGAATGAGTTGCTTGACATGCAGCATTTTCCAATAACCATCGTGGCCAGTATCTGCCAACTTTCTTTTCCCTCTTCAAAGACTTTTGTGCTGACCTGGGGCTACCCACAGACCAATGGATGTCAGTCCTGCATACTCAGATTTCAGGTGTGCTGGCAGACATTCTGGCTACAATGCCAAAGGCTCAGGATTAGCACTATAGATTCATCAAAGGGCAGGTTAAAGGGAGACTTGAAATGCCTGAGGAATCTTGTTGCAAAAAGTTCAGAATGAGTCAGCTCAAACCAGATGAGAACTTCGTAGGTTTTTTAGCACACTCTGAACAACTTGTGAATAGATGGTTGGAAACAACCAATGTAAATTTTATGGCTAAGATAAAACACCTTATATTTAAGGAGCACACTTTCTAAAATGTGCCCAAATCACTTGCTCCATTGATACTTGACCAAGAGCCAGCATCTACTAGAGCAGTGTTTTTCAAACTTGGGCCTCCAGCT
>JAJFZI010163636.1:1000-11000 GCA_022379055.1 Anilios bituberculatus
CCTAACCTACCTCACAGGGTAGCTGTGGGATAGTAACCTAAAAAAGATGTACAGGTATCCTTCGGTATTCGCCAGGGTAAGGGCGTGGCTGTGTGGCAGAACATGAGGGAACAGCAAATACCACAGCGCCATAGAAACTAATGGGATGCTCCATCCCCAAAAATAAAAAAAAATCACTGCACATGGACAGTGCTCCTTTATCACATGGACAGTGATGTCATCCTAGCATCATCGGCACTTTTCACTTCCAGGTCNNNAGCGATGAAAATGCAAAACAACCAATAGCACAGATTCCAATATCTGAGGGATATCTGTATGTACTCTCAGAATTCTTCAGAAAGTGAGCATGTTATAAATGCATCTACAATAGTGCTACCACAATAAGTAAATAAATGTGTATTTTTTGTGTCTCATTTGTTGAATTGGGTTCCCTTTATCAAGTTTTAGGATTTGCCTGAAAATCTAACCATGTTTTAGGTCAAATTTACACAGAGAAAATTCTAAAGGATCTGTCTATCTATCCCCCCACCTTCTCCTCCTACATCTTCTTCCTGTCTGTCTGTCTATCTTCAGACCTTAAACTGCTCAGAAAAATCTCAGCCTTGGAGGTTATTTATTCATCTCCAAAAAAAGGAGCCCTAACCCTACGACACTTAATCATATGCAAATTGAGTCCTCACATAACCCTCCTGGCCTCCCCAATATTATCAGAATTGAGGGATAAGCTGTGCTTAAAAAACAACTTCAGGATTTGCCTTTTGGCATCCTCAAAACCTGCTTTTTTCACCAGACCTTACAGATCCTTTAATGAGTTTAAATGTTAATGCTAAAGATTAGACTGATTTCTGGAGTGATCTAGAGAAAATCCATGTTTCTATCTATTTTAGTAGGGAGCAGCAATCTTAAAATTGTTCAGAGGCTGATTTAAAGAACTAGATAATGAGTAACGCAAAGGCACCAGCATCAAACAGGAATTAAAAAGAGAAAAATAAATGCAATGGCTGAAAATTTCTGTAACAGACTGCAACATGGTTAAGAACATGCCTTCCCAGATACAGTCTACATTTATTCATTTTGACTATGGAAACAATGAGTTTAAAAAAAAAAAACACCAAACCTACCTGACATACTGAAATGCTCTAGTTTGAGTGCCAGGCCCATACACCTAAAAGCAAATAAAAATTGACATCAATGAGATATGGTAAAGATATATCACTTTGTACACGTCCATCTATTCTCATTTGGGCAGATCTACCAAGTTTGCATCAGATTATCTGAAGTGAGATGGAGTGTAATCTCACCAAGGGGTTCCATAAGAGTCTTACAGCCATATCAAACCAATTTATTTCATATTTGCCTATCCAAATAATAGATCCATGATCTAATCCACTGAGCTATTGAATAATTATCTATTTGTTCGTTTTTACAGGACCTTTACACTAATTCTTACCAATTAAAGAGACCATTAACACACCACTTTTCAAAAAAGAAAAAAAACTGTGTCCATACCAGACAAAGCTGAAAATAATTTTATATTTGTGCTGCAAGGAAGGAAGAGTTGGCTAAAAAAGGAAACAAAATCCCTGCTGACTTTCCTGACAGTTTATAAAAATTTATGTCCCTTTTTTTATTAAGTACAAGCTGAGAGATTGAATACTTCATTATGGGCTTTAGCAACAGTTTCCAATTTTGTGCAAGTTGGACCTCCTGAGATCTCACTGTTCTTGAAAATGAGTGCAATACATCAAAAGATCCTTGTTTGAAAAGTCCTCCTCAAGTTTACTTTTATTCTGCAACAACATTGCTCTGATGTTCTAAATTTTTTAAAAAATACATTATGTTATCTGTAAAAGCTTATTTAAAAGCTTAGTAGTAGGTTTTACTGTTCTTATTTTTAGAACAGCATGATATAAACAGCCATTTCAAAGCACTGCTTGAATTACACCAAATGCAATTAAAGAACAGGTTACACATATCCCTCTGCCATTTCCTCAACTGTAGCACTAAGTGAATATTTATCTTAAGCAAACTGCAAGAGATAAAAGCACTGTATTCCAAATGTCAGCTCAAAAATACATTTTAATAGAGACAGTTCACATTTGGTTTAAGGCTTCACTTGATTTCTGCAGTGAATCTTCATGTGTGAGAAACAATGTCAACTACCTTAAATATCTTAATATGAAACAGAACTTCTGAACTGACAAATATCTTCTATGCTGCTAGTATAGTCTGGGCAGTGAGAAACAGGTCTGAACATGAAGACAGACAAACAGCCACCAGCACTACAAAAGGCTGATTGCAGACCCTCTACAAACAAGCAAAACTCTGACTTGGGAAAATCTAAGAACCTGAAAAGCTCACGGCTGCATCTCCCTCAGCATAGCGAGTTGCAAGGCGGAAACCTCTTATCAAAATATTAAAACAACATATGGAGGGCAAACCAAAGAAGACCTGGGACATCTTCTTCAGAGGACTGTCCAAAGGACAGGCAGAACAAAAAGACCTCCCAGATGAAATTCCAGATCCATTCCTACAACCTTAGGAATGGATCTGTGATGCACATAAAACCATCTCATGGGAGTTTTCTAAAACCAACTATGACATCATAGGCCTGAGCAAAACAAAATCACACAAGTGGTCAAACAAGGGTGGCAAAATGCACACAGGTTTCACTGTGGCCAACCAACATGTGCAAAACGTTTTAAGAGTCATCACTCCAAATGGTCTTAGTTTGCAACCCTCAAACTAAAAGTGGCAGACACCACCTGCTACTCGTCCAGTCTATGCTCCTGACAGAAGATATGACAAGAAGAAATTAAATGCTGAACAACAATTAGCTCAATCAGCCTACAAAAAGACCATCACACTTGAGTAGGTTCAAGACGTGTGGGCAGAAACTGAAGAAAAATGCCAGCACTTTTATATTAACTTCTTCACTTCACAAATAGACATTACCCAGATAAATACATTAATACCTCATTTTATGAATAGTTAGGTTAGCCCCTCTGGTGTGAAATGAATTGTTTGTACATTGAGAAGATGTACCTTGAGTATGCAAGTTTAGAGGGTGTCAATTCTTCAACTATCTTGGCCAAGAAATCAATGCCAAAGAACAAGAGATACCAAACTGAGGAACGATGGCATGGAACAGATTAACTGCATAAAACCCAGTGCTCCCACAGACCAAGAAAGAGCACACTTGCAACACCATAGTCCTCCCAGTGATAACCTAGTCTGTGAAATGTGGAGCCTAAAAAATCCAGATGCAAAAAAAATTTCAAGCAACAAAAAAGTGAGAAATAAAGATCACACTCTGAGGCCAAATCCAAATGAAGAAATCTACCATATAACCAACTTTAAGGATGTCATCCTTAAAGTACAAAAACTGAAACATGAATGAATAGGACAAGTTGTATGTGAAACTGCCCAAATGAAAGACACTTACAAAAATGGATGCCTGAGCCTCCCTGGAATGGACAGCATATAAGTATAGTAAATAAAGAAATAAATAAAAATGGATATATTCTATGAGTATCCATATTTAAAATATCAATTTAAAAAACTGAACATAACCTTTGTTTCTGGAAGAAGCAGCCTTTGAATATACTTACTAATATTACACGCTTGAACCCAGTGGGGCTCCCATCTGAGTTGCAGGCACATACAAGCAATTCCCTAAATGGAACCAGTATCAGCACACTCCTTTGGCTCTGTGGTTTAAATATCAGATTAACTACCAAAAGGCTTTGAATTCTAGCTTTAAGATTCTTTATTAAAATATGATCCCAGACCTTCCATGCTCCTAACCCTACATACAAGATTTCTAAATATGCCAGACTTTATTAAGGTTAACTTTTGTGACTTTACCACTTATAGAATGGACAGTAATTAAACTGAAAGGATAGTAAGATTAATACATACAGTTAGGGGTTCCCCTTGGAGAGCCTGCAGGATGAAGTTACTGACAACTCTGCCATCGTTCATGTGCATCCGAGGGCCAAATGTATTGAAAATTCTTGCAACTCTTACTTCAACACCCTCCTGAAAGCACCAAAAAGTGAATCTGATCAAAATTCTATTGAAAAATGTTCACAATGAATTCTAATATAACACTTACTATGCCAGAAGAAAACATGAACTCAAACAAGATTTTAGTTTATTTCATAAAATCCCTTCATCCCAGTCAGCCTTTAAAATAGGTTGGCATTAATGGGAGGCGCAGTCCTGGACATCTGAATGCAGGTGCTTCAGAAGGTTATTGCTGTCTGCAGAACTATTTCTCTTTAATTGTACAACATGATGAGCTGTCAAGAGTATTCCTGATTAAACCAGCTGGGGTTTTGGTCAGGTTGTTTGTAGTACAAAACACTTCAAACTGGTCAACAAAACAGATACTCTAAAGGCTGCCATAAATGTTTACAGTGCTTGACAACAGCAGGAAAAGCTGCCAAACATGTTCTAATTATTTGTTCTCTTTGTGACATTTTTTCCAGAAATATTATGACGTGTTGAGTTTGCACTGCTTTTTACAATGTTTGTACAATCTGCCTCCTCAGCAGCTTGGCAGCTGTGGGTTAGAAAGTAATTCCAAAATACAGGGTGAAATATAAACATTTGTTTAACTTTGCTCCTGCCCACACAGAATTCTACCAAATGAAGAAAAAGAAAGCAGATTACTGGAGTCACTGAGAAGGCCTTGATCCTTGGGAAAATCAAAGGCTCTTCTAAAAAGTGGCTAATAGAAGTCAAAGTGTCTCTATGCTCTGAAGACACAAGCATGAGCTTACAAGAACTCAAAGAAGCAGTTACTGAGAGGGAGGCAATCTTGGTAAAATTATGTCCATCCCAGTTAGCTATGACTGAACGGAATGACCAAAGAACAGATGGAAACCCAGCGATGAGAACAAGTGCAAAAGAGAAGATGCAGGCAATAAAAAGATTGAAGGGTTTTCTTTCAACCAAAGGAGACAAAACTGTGTTTCTCACATCTGAGAGATTTTGCATTTCTAGATATAGTAATATGTGCAACTATGGGAGTACGCTTATTTCTCAAAGTCAGGCCAATGATGTTACAACTCTCGCACAAGGCTTGATCTTGATACCTGTTTCATATAGGCATAGCACATGGTTTCAGCAACTCGCTTTCCTTCATCATAGCATGCTCTCGGTCCTATAGGATTCACATGACCCCAGTAATCTTCATTTTGTGGGTGAACCTCAGGATCTTGAAAGAAAAAGGAAAGATATGGATTTTTTAAACCATAAATTCTAAAAATATTAACATTAATTACTTTTGGCAGAACATGTTCCCCTAACATGACATTTTCCATACTTATTGGAAATGCAACTCTCCCAGGCTTACAAATCTTCACAGAGCTGCCTAGGGTTCAGCGGCTGCAGTGGATAGCAGGACTAAGCAAAACCTTTCTTAAATTTGCTTCCAGTCTTGAAAAAGCCATTTAGTGTTGGCAATTTTTAATTTGGCCTGATAAAGAATCATAAAAATCTGCTAAAATGGTCTCTCACAGTTTATCAAATAGAGAAAGGTTGAACAAACCCAACTGGACATTCAAAAAGTATTTTAAATAACTGCAGTGTTATAGAACAATTTATTTATTCACATTATGTGATAATCCAGGCTATGTAATCCAAATATTCTGTGTGATTTGCTAGCCTTTCTTTCAACAAGCCACAGCACACATTTTAAACCAATGATAATTTAAACTGTTTTAAGTAACCTCTGATAAAAACCCAAATCAAAACCCAATTTTGTTAGGAATAGTGAACGTTTTGACTGTACTGCATTATCTGGAATATGGTTATGCAAGTGAACTCTTACAGATGTATTGGACTATAATTCTTACAAGCCCTGGTCAAGATGGGTAATCGTCAGGAATATCAGAATGGTAGCCCAATTGTTGGTGTTAGGATGTCAATGCTGAACTAGGCAATATGTCAAATTGCTTATCTTAAAACTTCAGCAACTGTTGATTGACGAGTGTGGCAATACAACAGAAAAAAAAAGAGGATTTATCTCCTATGCTTCATTAATTTAAAAAAACATTATATTTATGGACTTTATGGAAATACTTTGAGAGACAAAACTATCCAGGTGCTGCAACAAGATGGGGAAAAGAACATAACATACTTTACAGGGTAGAACACGCTGCAGTGTAGAAGATGTTACCTCATTTTGAAACATCTGCAGGAACTAAAATTCTGCCAGGTAATCAGCTGTTCGGTGCGAAATTTCTCCCAAGGTGGAGAAACCTTGCACCAAACAATGATGAGCAGGAAAGCTTCTGCGGGAATCAGTTGTTTGGCCCATGACTTTTCATCCCCCCCCTTGAGGCGCCTTGGGCAGCTGCAGCCCCCTTCTGTAGTGCTACCCTTGTCTGGTAAACACAGAGCTACTTTTAAAGCTATTTTATTGGGGGGGGGGAAGCGTGTCTTATAACTTGAAAAATATGGTAATTTATGAAAATATGTGAGACTTTTCCTTACTTCCATACAAACCTGGTCAATTTTACTGCTTACCTCCATACACTTCTGAAGTGGATGCAAGAAGAAGCCGTGCCCCAACGCGTTTTGCTAACCCTTTAACAAAAGAGGATTTTTTTTTAAAAAAAGGAGCGGAGATAATTTTATTTTACTTTGGCGTACACTGACTAAGATACTATTAATTCACATTTCCTTCAGCATTGAGCTATAAAGCAAATGTTGATCCATGATTTCAGGAAGCATTCAGCAAAGGCAAGTAAACATATTCTGACTTCAAGCATTTCTGGAAGAGTTTGTAACACCTTTATCTTAGCATAAGCTTTAGTGGACTGAAGTCTACCAGAGTGGATGGATTTCCTTTTGCAGTGATAGACCACTATACTAAAAGACATGTGGTTAAAAATTTATTATTTAGAGTGGACACAAAAAAGCCTACTCTCACCTCCTCATGGGAAAGCGAAGAGAAGCAAAGCTGATGGCTGATGTAAGAATACATAATAGTGAATGGCTTTGGCCACAGCTGGGTTACAATAGGGAAGCTACCAATTATATGTGAAACATCCCAAGTATCAACAACATAAGCAATTAATAGCTACAACTCAACCTATGGCAAGCAATGTTTTAATACAGAGGGACATGGATATAAGATCCATGGTAACATGTGATCTTCACGTTGTATACTCCTCCTATAAATTTGCAATTTTGTGTAATCCTTGTATACTGATTTGTTGATATAGTCAATTGACTAATCAATAAAGATTTCTGTTTCTGTTTTCTGATACAGAGGAGGATAACATGGTCCTATACAGTGGATACCAAAGCACTGCCAGACATCATTTGCATCTACCTAACTTTTCTTTCCAGCAGCAACATTTCTATAATGTGCCCTAAATCCCCCCAGATACATCTGGTTTAACCTATTCTGTATAATTTTTTCCTGAATAAAGAGATTTACACCTATTCCTTTAAGTACATATATCTGGTAACATTATCAGTGAAGATATGTTTATTTCTACTTCTGAGGCCAATGCTCAAAAGTTCTGGTCCTGAAAATGATATTGCACAACTATTCTTTATGCTTGCACTATTAACTGTCTCTTGCCTCAATGTCAAAGCAAACTTCACTCATCAAAGTTGTGAGTTTCTTCTCACTTCCACCTTGTCACAACTTTCAGTAATTTGCAGGGGCTGAATGACTTTGGAATTACTGAAGCAGATCCTCCGATAGGAGGTTCAGAATTAAATTTCTCAACGGCATGGTCAGGGCTGCTGAAAAATGATAACACCGTTTTTTACTGTGCTGAGGAGAGAAAGAGATTGAATCTGTACTATAATACTTAAAACAGGTACACTACAATGATGCCCCCAAAATCCAGATTTGACCATATGTGTAATGTGACCCTCAACATTTTCCAAAATTCTACTTGGAAGCCTATGCAACCAAGAATAATCATCCACAGCTGGTGCATGTTACATCATCTGCTATCTTCTATAAGTGATTTGTAAACTGAAAGATAAAAGTTATCAGATAAAAGTAAAGTGGCAAATAGCAAGCAGTTGCTCACTTGTTGCAAAATCATATTTTGTCTTAGCAAAGTATGCAAGTTTCTCTAACCCTACTTTTTTTAGCATTTTGATTCTAACAGTCCTATCAATCGGCAAAAACATCTGTGCTACAGACACACACTGATGCAAGCATTCAGGATCTGACTGCTGGGTCTTATTTTCACAAAATAATTACAAACTATTAATATTAAACTTACCCAACATATTTAATGTCCCAATTGTGTTAGTCTTTAAAGTCTTTATGGGATTATACATGTAATTTGGAGGAGAAGCTGGAGAAGCTAAATGGTAAATCTGGTCCACTGTCAAAGAAAAGGGAAAAAACGAAGAGAATTTTTATTTTACAGCAGATTAAAAATTGGAAAAATAATTTGACATTCAACAAATTAATTTCATCACTCTTCCATGTACTGGAAACTTGCATGTCAAAAACCAAGCTCTAGTTTATTACTGCAAGGTGCAAGTAAGCATCGTAGAACTCCAACTGTGTAAAAATTTACACAGCTTGTGTTCTGTAGTACTGAGTAATCAAATCTGAACTAAAGAGCATTGCATCAAAGATACTTAGGGAAGCTTTGTCTGCACCATCAAATTAATTGTCAAATGATTAATATACACAGGTGAAAGTTACTTTTCAACTTTCAATATTAGATTACACAGGCATATGGGAGAGATAGAGCTCAAGAAATGGAGACTGAGGAAGACAGCAGCTGTAATGAAACCACCTGGTAGCCAATTTCTTTCAATCCTCATAGCAGTTTTAGGCAGTTTGTAATTGGGGCCTATAGAATAGAATAGAATAAGAATTAAATAGAACAGAACAGAACAGAATAATAGAATAGAAAGAATAAAATAGAATAGAATAAGAATCAAATAGAATAGAATAGAACAGAACAGAATAATAGAATAGAAAGAATAAAATAAAATTAGAATTAAACAGAACAGAACAGAACTAGGAAACAGAAATAGAAGAGAAGAATAGCATAGCATAGCATAGTTTATTGAATAGCCATGTTGGCTTTTTCAAAAGTAAAAACAAAAATAAGAACAAATTGAACTATTAGAACACACATAGTGGTACAGTTGGTATAATTTGTTACAACCTACAATAGAACACTAAAATTAATATAATAAATATTTAAATAATATGTTTAAAAAATCAACAGATAGCAAATCAATGAGTCCCACAGACAAATATCAGTGTCAATGTGTTGATCAGAAACAAGATATAACACTGTGAGCCTAGATGTCAATGGATTCATTCATGTTTGTCACCCTGACAATTTATCACAACATTGTCCATAAACTTTTTCTTAATTTATTTAACTGTGTGTATATATTTAGCCACCTTTAATATTATAAGTTTATTTGTACCTTGGAGTAATAGTGCTACAATAAACTTGGCTGCCAGTGCCACATTTTTAAATAATATTTGAAAATATAGTTCCCTGGTTTTGAATATAACAGGCAATTTAACAGAGCATATGTTATCATTTCGATCTGGTCCCTTCCACAAAGGCAGAGTCTGTTCTCCTTGGGGAATTTTAAAAATCTCCCTCTTCTCACCACTGAGTCTAGTTGTTCAAAAAGTTTTGTGGTGAAAGTTTTCGTCCAGATTGGGGCAAGATCATTGTCTAAATAGGCTTCCAGTTTGTGGGTCTTTTTATTGGTTGCTAGCCAAGGGTTGGATAATAATGCTAGATCTGACTAAGCCCTAGTATCTTGCAGTCTTTTTTGACTAATGCCATGATTACAGAGCCTTGTGTTCCTAGGAATTTTAATGATTATCCAATTTGAGACAGTGATTTATCCAATAATCTTACCATATGAATTCTCCACATAGGATTTTAACTGTTCTTCAAGGCACATTCTGGACAGCCTTGCTGCATCCATTTCACTAATGATATATAATAAAGATAGGCCTTTGAGGCCT
>JAJFZI010163681.1:0-11937 GCA_022379055.1 Anilios bituberculatus
CCGCCGCCCCTGCTCGAGCCGGGGCTGCGGGCGGCGCGACGTGGCGGGCCAAGGCAGCCCTGAGCGGGGGCGCGGCTGAATGCCCGCCGCCTGCGCCCTCGATGTTCTCCGCGGGCCTCTTCTTGGTCAACGTCCTGATCCTCTACTACGCCTTCCTGCTGGAGTACATTGCGCTCAACGTAGGGCTCGTCTTCCTGCCCGAGGACATGGACCAGGCGCTGGTCGACCTCGGGCTGCTCTCCGATCCGGCCCTCGGTCTCTACCGGCTGGACAGCGAGGGTGAGCCGCTAGACGCCTATTGGGACTAGGGCCGGGCCGGGCCGCGCTCCCCGCCGTCGTTCCTCCGAGGTAGGAGCGTCGGAGCATCCGAGGAGGCAGGCGGGCGGGCGGGGGCGGCTGGTCCTTGGACTGCAGAGGTAAGGGCGCTTTGCTTGGCGGATCGGGAAAGGCGCAGTCGTGCGGGGGGGGGACTCCCCAAGGAAGAAGAGGCTGAAGCATCCCTTAATGAGGTTCCCTTGAACGGCAAAATCGAGGAGTCTGGGGAGGAGGCAGAAGACTGGCCTCCCGCTACCTCTCCGCCGGCAGAGGCCTCTTCTCCGTCATTCCTCCCGGCCGGCAGCCGGAATTGGGAGATCCTCTGCCTGTCAACGTTTGGCCGCTGACAGGCCTCCCCATCCTCAACCGCCTTTCAGAGCCGTTTGAGATGGTTCCCAGTGCCCACTGCCATACCATGTGGCAGGTCCACCCCTTCAGTTCAAAAGGAAATGTACCAAGGCGCAGCTAAAACTCTGGGAATGAAATACAAGTTCCCCCCACCATCTTCCTAGGCAACAGGGCAGTCAGTCTCCTCCTAGTTCAGGATGGGAACTGTAGTCCCAAGCTGACTGTGGATATTTTGTTACAGCAACCCTGGCAGGGAAAGAGTTGGCTTGCTGCAGCTGAACCCCTTTTCTTCGGAAGACAGGAGGGGCTCTGGATCAAGAGGCCCCGCTGACTTGCCAACTGCTTGGTGATGAGCTCTCTGGGTGGCTGTGCTTTAAGCCTTGGTATCTCAGGCACTGTGGCACTTAAAAGATGATTTCTGGCTTAACCTGTTTGAGCTCAATAGTGGCTTAGTGTGTCTATTTTCAACAGGGAATTGTCTGCTGGCTGGAGCATCCACAGGGTTCGGGCACTGGTTTTAGGCCTTGTCTCCCTGGCATAACCCCACACAGGGAGAGTTGCTTTCAGGGCAGGAAGCCCATGGTCCACAGCCTCCAAGAGACCTGGGCTCTCAGGCCCTTGGATCAGACTGCATGCTGGCTCCAGCTGTGGGGAATGTTGACCAGCCGCTACTTGGATGAAACTCTGGGAGTGCGCTAATGCCCAAACCAGGAGGTTGTTAGATTCATACAGCATCCAAAGCCAAGCTTTGCTTCCATGTGCTTTGCCAACTCAACCATAAATTAGCTACAAACTAAAGCAGAGGGATTTGCAAAAACCTCTGCCCACCCCCTTAGGGCTGGGGTCAGGCCTGTGAAGATTAGGGTTCCAGCATTGTCCTTCTCAAGGCAAAGGAATCCCTGTGGCTGATGTCCATCTCCAGAGGATTTCTTCTTCCTTCTCTTTGGAATGAATGGCTTCCTTGGGTGGGGGGCCGGGCCAAGAGGGCTTCTGGGGGGAGGTGATGGTGGATGCCCTGGAACAAAGACTAAGATACCATAATTCCCATCCAGTGGGGGAAGTAGAGTCTCAATATGTCTGGGAATTGCACCAGGCAGAAAGACTAGGGATTGCTTAAGGAGATCTAAACTTCCAGGAATTTCTTTTAAAAAGACATTCCCAATGGACACAAATACCCCCATGGTCCCTGATAAATGCCAAATAAATAAAGAATATGCCATTGTCTTAACTTTCAGGCTTGCTCTTAGAGAACTGGGCAGGTAATGTCCAGCGGGACCTCTTGACCTCTGGGCAGGCGTTCAGGGCCAGGCTTTGATCCTGGGCCAGGTTCAGATTTGCTGAACAAGGAAAAGAAGAAAAAGGTTCCAGAGGAGGATGCACCGCCCTCGGAAAGGAAACCTTCAGGAATCCGCAAGAGAGCTGGACTTGGCCACGATTCTGCAGGAATTCGCTAAACAGCACAATCACGATTTGCACAGGGAATCGGGAGGGACTTCTAGTTGTGCAAAGTGCAATTGGACAATTTGTTTCACTGAACAATGTCCCTACTCAGCTTTTACAAACTTACAAGTAACCAGAGTTGCTTCCCACATTTTTGGAAGAGGCAAAGGAGAGCCAAATAGTGACTACGATAAGATGGTCAACAAGATTCTAAGGGGGAAATAGTGGGATCCTGGGGTCCCTTGCAACATTGCATGCTTTTGAACAGAAGAAGTGCCTCCTGCCGCATAAGGGATTGTAAAACCCTTTTATAGTGCTCTGTGGGGGCACTGAAATCTGTCATCAGTGCCACTGTAGGGAAAGGCTTTCATTTTCAAAAAATATTCTCCTTTGATACGTTTTCCTGCACATGGAGAACTTGTATGACATTCACAAAACCTTCTCTCCTAATCAGCTATGTGTCCAGCTGCAGGGAGAGAGAGAGGTGAACAGCAATTTGCACAAGAGTCCTGAAGTGTTAATAGGCCAGGAAGGCTCTACGTTTTTCTCTTTCAAAACAAGGCATCTGCTCTTGCTGAAATCCCCAGCGGACACAATCTTTATGTGCTGTGAATGAGCAAATGATCAAGTTGCACTTTCTAAATTTTATTTTTCTGATCCTGTGAACCTTCACAAAGGGGCTGCTTTCTAAAGAGTAATAATAATTGAAGAAAAATAATTGCAGGGGTTGAATTGTTTATGCCATACAGTGTTATGGAGAGAACTGATTTTGTATGTATTTTTGTATCTTTGGGAAAGGAGGAAGGGAGGGTCTTGTCTCTGATTATCACAAACTGTTTTTGGAAAGCTTTCATGCACACCATTATGTAACGTGAAAAATGTAAAAAAGCAATATCTTTCAAATACACATTATGCAGATCAGCTGGCCAGAAGCTTTGTGTGTTCACTATCTCCAACACAAGCATTGCAGCTGGATGGTCCTCTCACATTATGGGCTTTAAAGGTAGAAGTTCAAGGCTGTGCAGAATATGGCCAAAAAATGACTATGTGTGCTGATTCCCCAGAAAAATTTCTCTTCCCCTACAGTCAGAGGGGCCTCTGCTGGGCCGAATCGGAGGTTGGGGTGATCTGTGATCTGCACCTGACAGTCAGTTTATCATTTCAGAGAAGGCTAAAGTGCATTTTTCCAAAAACTTCCAGCCAAGAATATTTATCTCAAAGGCAAAGAGGTAGCAAGACCAAAATGTTTGCCCTCTGAGAAATAAGTTCAGGGAGAAACGATGCTGGATCGGAGCCCCTTGCTTAGAGATGCCTAGCATCTGGGGCTGGTATGTGCCTATCATTTGCCATGTGGCAACATTCTTTTTTGTTAACTGCTACCAGTAACTCCAATTTGGCAAATGTCTTTGGAATCTTTTCCATCTGCCTGAAATCAATGCAGGACTGCTGGTTTAGCTTCTCCCCCTGCGTTTTTCATCGAAAAAATTATACTGATACTCTCATTTGTAAAAATCGAACAAGAATTAATAATAGTTCCCTAATAGGGATAGGCAAAGAGCATTGACTCTCGTGGCAGGTGGCACTGATTGGATGCCGGCTGGGAGCAGAGCCAGTTGTCCACTTGGAACAGGCCTCTCTTCCATTCCTGTTTAACGCAGAGCCCCCGAACCTACCAAACACCAAGATCTACACACAACCCAGCCCTCCAAGGGACTGGAGCCACCAGCTCTAAAGTCTTCTGACTCGGCAATCCAGTTGCTGCAGGTGGTCGAACACCCCATGAGGAATAGTGGCATTCCACAACCTAGAGAAGTTTTAAAAAGCAAGATGGGGGATCTCCAGAGAGACGGGTCTGAGTCAGGGCTCCCGTGGGCTAAAGGCTGGGGAGGGGCCAGAAAGGCCAGAAGTCTCCCTTAGAGTAGACTCCTGGCTAGGTGTGATAGATCAACTCTGCTGCAGGCCATGCCTGCAGGAGATCTCGCTGGGGAAGGATGATTTAGAGAAGGCGGATGAAGGAACAATCTGCCAGCTTGGCTTTGCTGTAACCCTCAGGTCCAGCACGGTTCAGGGGGAGGCTTGGGCATGCTGGGAGCAAGCCTTGATCAAAGGTGACACAGGAGAAACAGCTAAAAGACTTACGCCATGCTCTGAATGCAGTGGCATTGCCTCAAAGTGTCCGTCAGGCACTGGGCTCCAGCTGCAGAGATCTTGTTGCACTGCAGGCTGAGGAGGAGACCAACAGGCCCTCAGCGCCTGCCCTCCTTCCTTGGCAAACCAAGGGGCAGAATGAGAGCTTTCCCCCCTTCACATTCAACTTGGCCAGGTGGGAGAGTCAGCGGCTACCTCCAGAGCCATCACCCCTCACCCACCCCCAGTCCCTTGCTTGCCAGAGAGGGGGGTCCAGCTGTGGGAGCAGACCGGGTTGGCTGTCAGGCTTCCCTCTGGGCCCCTTCCTCCTCCCTTTGGTCCTGGGGAAGAACCCCAGGGGCCCCTCCCTCCGATACTCACTCCATCACCCGCAGAGCCACCATTTGGGGAAGGACCTGGGCCAGGGACCCTGCTCCAGCATCCCCAATGTGGTTCTTGTACAAACTGCAGAGAAGCAAAGACCCGATGAGGTTCTGGCAGAAGCAGAGATCCATCATGCTTTCAAGAATTGTGTCCCCCACCCCCACCCCAAGCAGTCTGCTGGGGTTTTCTTCCCCAGAGGCCAGTGGGGGTCCACAGTCCTCTCATCCCATCTCGAGGCCCCAGGGCTCACCTGAGTGTTTTCAGCAGGGGCAGGTAAGGGAGGGCTTTGGCCAGCTGCCCTGCACCCAGATCGGTGATTTTGTTCCGGGACAAGCTAGGAGCAAGATGGGGCTGCGTGAGCCAGCCAGCCGGCCAGTGGGATCTTTCTCTTCCTCCACACCATGCAGAGGGGGACGTCAAGGGGCATTCGGCACCAGCCCCTCCCCCCTCCCTCTTCTGCGGTTAGATGATACGGATGCCTTTAATTCTATGTAAGCCCGACCACGTGGCCTGTTAGGCAATTTGGAGATACAATCGCCATTCAGGGGCCCCATCCACTCCCCAGAAAGCCTGTCAAGCTTTGGGGTACCCTCCCCCCGATTCTGGCAGGACCGATGACTGACTTCAATGTTTCCAGGGGGGTCAGTTGAGGAAGGAAGCCAGCGAGGGCCTTCACACCTTCATCTCCAATCTCATTTTCATTGGGAGAATCCAAACTGTGGAACAATCAGGTCCTTCTGGTTAGAAGAACGGCAGTCAGGCCTGAGCCCCACCCCCCCGACAGCTAGCCTTTGGCTGAAGGGCAGGCAGGCAGGCAGGGGTGGGCTAGACTTGTCCTCAGCCCCTGTATCTGGAAATAACCCCCCACCCCAGAGGTAAAGCCTCCCTCAAGGTCTGGTGCATCTTGGAATGCCAGGGCCAGCTGCCTTGACGGGGAGGCAGAATTGTGCCATGGGCTCGTGGGAAGAAGGGGGGCATGTGAGTCCTCTCCCTGCGCCAGCTGCTTCAAGAAATGTTGCCAAAGATGCCCCCAGAGACAGCCTACTTACTCCAGATGCTGAAGGGCTGGAAAGGCAGGCAGAAAGGGCGCCAACCTCTGGAATCCTTTCAAGCCACAGCTGGGCCCAAGGCTGCAAAGCAAGGGAGGGGGGAAGAGCAGTCAGTTCACGACTCCTGATCCACCCCCCCCCCCGGGCTTTTTGCTGCAGACATGGAAAGCTGCCTTTCTGGTTGGGAGGCAAAGTTTTGCAGGCTGTGGATGATGGGAATTGGTGTCCTGAGTGGGAACAGGCAGAGGTGAGCTGGGCGGGAGGTTCACAACCAAGTTGGAGGTCGGAGGGCATCTCCTCCTGGGACCGAAAGGCTCCATTTTCACAGGCTTCAAAGTACCTCCCAGACTTACGTGACTTCCAGCTGCCGGAGACCAGCGACGGCCGGAATGAGAGGGGCTCCAGTGCCCCCCGAGTCCTCCCTGCCAGGCAGAAGAGGGGGGAGACTATCAGGGGACAAAGCTTCCAAAGGGGAGGGAGCTCTCTCCCTGGACTCAGGCCTTCCTCCGTGCTGCAGGGCCAGAAGGCCTTCCGGTGATGTTAGCCTGCTGGGGGCCCTGGGGGGGAAGGTCCACACCTGCTGAAGCATAAGGGGAGCAGCTCATCCCAGCCTGAAAGTCACTGAGCAACTGTGGCAAAGGGCAAGAGAGCCCCCAAGTTCTATTCCCCTCACAGAGTTGTTGGGGGAATAGCAACCAAAAGGGGGAAAGGGTGGAAGAAGAAATCTTTTGGGCTTGTGCAAACCAACCCCAAGACAATGCTGGATCCTTTGGCTTGTGTCCCTGGTTATTATATTATTGCTGTTATTTTTATATGCTTAGATACGTCGGTAGCCTATGTAAGATAGTAGTACGGTAGTAGTAGGAACAATAATGGATACAATGTTGGGAATTTCTACCAGAGCTTTGTATTCTTCCCAACTGGTGATGGAAAAGATTTGAACCAGATTCCTGAGTCGTTTCACACTTGGGACTCTTCTCCCGAGCCTAAATCAGGCTCCCAGCAGGGCCTGAGATTCCCCCAGCTAAGAGCCTGGGGCCTTTGCTGTGAATGACCCGTCTAACCCCTCCCTCCCCACAACCCCTCTTCCCGGCAGAGGAGATGTACCTGTCGGCTATTTCTCTCTGCAGCCCCACCAGGCTGAGAAGGGAGTCCACATCCTTCATGGTCTTTGCTCTGAAGGGCACCAACAGGAATCTCTCCATGGCTGCCTGCAGCTCCTCGCTTGCTCCCGTTTCCCACAAATGCTTCCAGAGCAGGACAGCCTCGCCCAGAGGCACCCTGCAAAGAGCCCCAGGAGTCCCTGAAGAGCCTGCAGAGGCCTCCCTCGGTCCACCCAGCCCCTGGGCATGAGGGGGACTCAGCAGCACGTTCAGTCCATCAGACCCCCAGCCTTTGACAGACAGAAGATCCTCCGGAGCCACGTCTCTCTGCTTCCTGCCAGCATCAACCAAGGAGGGCATGCTGAAAACTCACCCTGACACCCCCAAGAGAGGCATCTGCCCTATTCCGCCTGGTAGAGCTAACGGAATCTGCCCTACTTTGTGAGCCCCCAAGTCCTTCAGAAGCTCAGGCCTTGGAGGCACTTCCAGGCTGCCGTTCCAGCCATCTCACCCACAGGCCTGTCTGCCAGGGTACCTGGAATCCCCTCTAGGCTTGCTCTCCCCTTTCCCCCTGACCCAAATCTGGGAGCTCAGGCTGGGTTCCTTGATCTCCAGACTGGCCTCTGAAAGGGTGGCTCAGATCCTAGTGACCTAAAGCTGGTCTCTCTCCAGCGCTTCAACCCACCTGAAACGGGAGAGGTTCTTTAAGCCCACGAGCTTCCTGAGGCCGTCCAAGGGGACACGGCTCCCCCGTAGGTCTAAAGCAAACTCCTTGGGGGACCTTCTCAACACAGAGTGCAGGACATGGACATCGGGGGGACTGAGCAAAAAGCCCACGAAGGAGAGCTCCGGCTTGAGGGCCGAGGCCAAGTGCTTCCACAGAAGTGGGCTTTGTGTCTCATGAACGCAATGGAGAAGCTGCAACAGGGTGTCGGGACTCAGATCCCTGAGTGAAAGCTTCCGAATGTTCTTAGAGAGACGTCTCTGCTTCTTGACGATCATCTTCTCTGCCTCCGGCTCTCTTCTCTGTCCAAAAAGGAAAGTGTCACTGAGGTCATCTTCCAGGAACAATAAGCCGGACAGGAAACGGGGCACTAGGTCCCATGAGGAGGAGAGAGACTTCCTGGATCTCGGCACCACACAAAGGTATTTGGAGAGTTGTCTGCCCTTAACCTCCTTGGTGAGGGTCAAATGAAGGGCCACCAAGAAACTCTGAACCACAAAGTTGCAGAAAGCATAACCCCCCTCTTCCTCCCAGTTGCTGGAACTGGTGGGGGAGGTGAGAGGCACCATGAGGCCAGTCTTCAGGGCAAATGCCTTCACATCCTCTGAAGGGAACCGACTGCTCCGCAGGGCACCCTGGCCCAGCAACCAGGCCACCTCTGCCAAGGCAAGGAGTTGCTGGAACTTTGGGGCTGGGCCGTCTCCTCTTGTACCGGCCAGCTGGTGGAGAAAGAACTGGACCAAGAGGCCAGTCAGTGTGGAAGGTAGCCCTTTGCCTCTGGTGGCAGACACCACCTGGCAGATGAGCTGGCAGAGGCCGGGGCAGGCACAGTGGCTGAAGAGGTAAGGGTGCTTCCGGATCAGGTCCGCCTCCTGTTTGTGGCCCTCCAAACAGCGAGCGAGGCAGAGCGATGCCTGCTCTGCAGAGAAGCCCCCCACCTCCAGGACCATGTCTGCCCGAGGAAGGTACTGCGGGAGCCTTTCTTTGGGTCGCCCTGTCAGGAGCAAAGTGCAGCCATTGAGCAACTTCCTCTGGAAGAGGCCGGCCAAGAGGGCACTCAGGCTGCCGAAGCCCAACGGGGAGCTCTCGGGATCCTTCAGGGCTTCCACCCCATCAAAAAGGAGAAGGACCTTGGCTGGCCTCTGCAGCAGCTGCTTGTAGGCCTCACTGGTGCCTTCCCAGGGGCCCCCCAGGGAGCCAAAGAGCAGGTCCCTGAGGTCCCTGGGGCCCCTGCGGAGCAGGACCAGCTGCCGGCAGTCAAACCGGAAGACAAAGTCAAACTGGGGCAAGCGACCATTGGCCCAGTCCAGGCAGATCTTCTGGACCAGGAGGCTCTTCCCCATGCCAGCCTTCCCCAGGACCACCACAACTTTGCTTCCTGGCAGCTGGAAGAGCCGCGCTCTCTCCACAAGGGACTCCCCCTTCTCTCCTGGGTTGCAGGGCCTGCGGTCTGAGCTCCTCCAGGTCCGGGACTCCTTGGGATGTCGCACCAAGTCCCCATCCAGATAAAGATGCCTCAGGGAGGCTTCTCCCGCCCGGAAGTGCTCTTTCAGCCTCCTGCGAAAGGACGCCACCAGTCCTACGAAAGGACAGAGGGGCCAAGGGTGGGGCTGAAGGCAGAGCTTGCCAGGCCCACCTGTCTTCCTCATCCTCCTCTTCCTCTTTTGACAGCAGAGCAAATTCGGAGGGGAAGACCCGGCAAAAAGAGCCCTTAGGTGGACTGGGCTGGTGCACCATTCATGGGTTGGGAGGTCGATCCAAGCCACCTTTCCACTAGACCCCTTTTCAGTTTCCCCTGGCATGAGGTGAGGTGGGTAGGGTTGCAGGAGAGCTGCCGGCTCGCGCTGGCCAAGTGCCTTGATGGGCCAGCCAAGGCGTTTCCACACATTGGGGGAAGCTGGTGCTCACCAGGGCTTGGGGAGGCTGGAACCAAAGGGATGGTCTGGCTCCCAAGGGGCTCTCCTTCACCTAGGAACACAGAAGTGGTCCTTAAAACCGAGCAAGCTCCTCGCCTCCTCCATAAGGAGGGGGCAACTTCTCCCATTTGCTTTCTGCGTCATATTTTGAGCAGTACCCAAGTAGCACAGGTGCCCAGATGAGAGCTGGCACTTGGGCCTTGCTGGGTAGAATTAGGGGGCTCAGTTGAGAGCTCTAGTTGCAGAGGGGTGTTGGGAAAGGCTGAAGGAGGCATCACCTGGGGTAAGTCGCACACCAGAGGTTCCCAGTCCAGGATGCAAGGGAGGGGCCTGAGCGCACACATCCTCGTAGGCAAAGGTCACTGAGAATTGGCTCCCATTCTGAGAGACGCACCAGAGCTGGGAATGTGCAGAAGATCCTGGAAAGGAGGGTGATGTCAAGGCCTTGGGCAGACCTAGCTGCAGGGCAAAGTTTGCAAGGGTGGGGATGGAAGCTGGCAAAGAGAGAGACTCCCCGTCTTGGTTTCCCTTTTTCATCTTGGGGGTTGGGGGGGGGGTAGACAAAAAGCGAAGCTAAAACACTTCTCTCCTCTTGGGTTGGAGTCTGCAGACTTGCTAAAACAAACAGATGACCCGCCAGCCCAGCCACGCCCGGCACGGCCCTGGGGCGCGAGCGCTGGAGCCTGAAGAGCGCCGGCCAGCCCAACCCAAGCGGCCGCGGGAGCGCTTGGGCCCGCTGGGGCGGCCGATCTCAAGTACCGGGCGCTTTCGGCGCTCTCCCTGCCGGCGGCGCCGCTCCAACAGCGGCCATCAGGAACTGCACGTGGAAGTCGGGGCAGGAGAGTGCGGGGCCAGCCGGGATGGAGGCAGCGTCGGCTCTCGCAGCTCGCAGAGCGGGCGGATGAGCTGCAGGAGAGGGACAGAGTTACCCCGCTTCCAAATCCAGGGCCGTAACCGCCGCAGCTCTAAAGGGGGAAGGGAGGGCCGGAGAGGGAAGGGGCAGCCCCAGCTCAGAGGCTACGCGCGACAACAGCAGCCGCGCACCTGTGCGAAAGGCGACGTCTCGCACACAGGCCAGAGAGGTCCTGATTTCAGTCGCAACAGGTAGAAGAGGGGAAGTACAGAGAATCAGCACCACAAGGCGTTTGGACAGGAGACGAACGGCCACAGGCCTCCGCAGAGCCATTTGGCCGCCTGCAAGTGCTCAGAGACGGGGCAACTCACCCAGTTTCCTGCGCTTGCCTTCTGGGGAGAGTCCTCCTGCAGAAGGGAAAAGGGAGATGAGGGAGGAGCAGTTCCCTCAGGCACTCGCCCAGCCGCCAGGCAGCCCACAGGCCGGGCTCAGCCCATAAGCTGGGCCTTAGGCATCCATCAGCTGGAGCCATGCTGGCTGGTAATTATGGGAGTTGATGTCCAGAGCATTGGGAAGGGGGGGGGGGGGGGGAGAAAATACAGAGCATTTACTGGGACACCAGCAGCAGAGAAAGATGCCTGGATGGATATAGAAGTAGTGCCTTATGAAGCCTCCCTGGACAGAAGCAGTGTACCCCCCTGCTGGACCCAGTGTCTGTAGGCTCCTTCCTTGCTTTTGGAATCCAGCAAAGCCCAGATCAAGCAGAAGGCGGTTTGGCTCAGCATGTGAGGCAAACTCAGGGTGGTTTTAGCCTTTTCTGTGAATTGGCCCATCATGTGGTCTGTCTGTTTGGACCTGTGCAGCTGCAACCATTTGCTTCATTTATTTGGGTTTAAATTTCCTCTGTGCAATGAAATCTGGGCAGGATCTTTCAAACAAGCTAGGGGCTGATGATGGTTGTCTAAAATGCCCTAAAATTCTGCCTACCACTGGCCAAAACCACCAGTTAGATGCTCTCTGAGTGGGCCTGGAGTCCCACTGCACTTCAGGATTTAGAGCAACATCCTTAGCACTGACCTCCTCCAACTGTCTTGCAGGGTAGGCTGGCCTGAGAGAGTATGACAAGCTCAAAGTCACTGTGAGAACTTCCACAGCTGACAGTGGCCTTGATGAGAGATTCCTCACTAGAAATCTGAAAGCCATCAGGGCCTCTCACAGCTGCTCACCTACCCCACTTCTGGGCACCTGTGGACGCTTCAGCTGCTGCTCCATCCAAAAACAGGCTTCCTGGTGAGTCGTTTCAAAAGAGAACAACAGATAACTATTAATACTATTATTAAGATGTATGTAGGCTGCAGAAGAAAAAAAAGAGAAGGGAGGAGGGAGAATGGTGATGCAAAGGGGCTAGAAAGAGTAACTTTGGGAGGGGCATTGGATATTCAGGATCCAGAAAGCCAAATTTGTCGAAAGGGAGCCCAGCCAGGAGAGAGCATGAGGAACAGTCTACACTTGCACCACCAGAGATCCTGGAGGCAGGGGGAGGAGATCAGTGCCAGATTTAGACATAAGCTAAAGAAGCTATAGTCTAGAGCAGGGGTGGGCAATTAATTTCTGTAGGGGGCCACATGAAGAATGTGAACTGTGTTCGAGGGCAGAACCAATTATAACTTGAACTTTA
>JAJFZI010163702.1:0-10817 GCA_022379055.1 Anilios bituberculatus
AATAGCAATAATATACACAATAATATAAATATAACATGTCATATAAGTTAAAAATATAACAAACAGTATAAAACCATCAGCATCATAAAGTGGTCGACCATATAAAATTATAATTTTACAAGTTTTAGTGAGTGGAGATTGTTGGGTTTTTATTGTTTGATCCTGACTATTAACTGGTCATGTTGGGTTCACTACTGAAGTATTTTGAAGGTATTGCAAGGGCAAAAAGTAATCAAGACAAAGCAATACATGATTGTGAAGTCTTCATAGGAATTTCACAACAAAACAAAGGTGTAAATGATGATCAAGTGGCAAATAATTATTAAATTCATCTTTTTTGAACTTCTAGTATTAAATATAATCAAAAGCTGGAAGATTTATCCATATTCACCAGTTTATCACAGTTGTGCTGAAATGATATAAAAGGATTTGATAAAAGGATAAAAATGTACAGTACAAATGAAGGACAATGGAAGGCAATATGGAGAAGGAATCTCCAAAAATCAATGTTTGAGCTGAGGGGAAAAAACTCCATCAAAGGGATTTGCTGCTGATACAACAGTCCTCATAAACTTCTCATATCATGTATATAACCTTATCAGTCTATCAGTAAGGTATATTAATTCTGGCACATAAATGTGAATAAGGTAGAAATATCCAGGAATACAACTTTCTGGAAACAAGAAAAAACTGGGATTTTAAAAAATCCTGGACACCAGACAAAGCTGAACTTATAGCTCGGCATGGATATTGATTTCAATAGACAAAAAGTGTTTCCAATTATTTATTGATTTTCTTATGGTGCCAGACTAAAAATTGCCAAATCCTGGAAAGATCAGGCATATCTGGTTGTCCATGCTACTGTATCAAATCTGTTTCATTAAATGATAAACAAAAGCAGATAACACCTATGTTTTCTGGAACATACTTACTAGTACTAAGCATACTTCAAAAACAATTCAGAACAAGCACTTTCGATCTCACACAAGTATAGCATCTTTCTGCTCTACATTAAAGTAGTCCCCCCCCCCAGGTTTCTGTGCAAGCTTTAAAAGTTACACTACCTTTAAAGAATGAATTCCTTAAAGCGGTGGCTGCTTTTTTATTAGGCTTGCATGAAAGCCTGAAAAAAGTTGTGCTCCTATAATGAATAACTAAGAGACACTGTTTTTGAGCAAGGCTGGAAGCACTTTTTCCTAATAATTTTCAAAGTGTGTACTTTCCTACTGCTTAACATTTACACAACAGAAAGAAGAAAGTGGGAAGATTAATCCATAATCACAGATGTCATCCAATGATAGATAATATTTGATATGCCTACTTTCCATTGTAAAATGAGAGAACTATTAATCTTACTATCTCACTTTGTAATAGTTTTTCTTAAACGATGTGTGGTATGCTGCGATTCCAAATTATTATACTGTATTCTCTTTGTTCCATATTTTAAATAAAAGTCTTGCAAGCAACATTGCTCAGGTGGATCAGAGATGAGAATAGTAAAGGAAGTAAGTCAAGGCAGTAGAGGTCAAAGCCAAGGACAAGAAGCATAAGGTACCAGAAAAAAATACTAAATGTGCAGTTTCTCCAGGTAAGAAGATAGCTAAGCAGTTCCTTTCCTGATTAACTTATAAACAAATATTTTGGACAGCAGGTTTCACAGATATAATTTCTGCAAGACACGGCTTAACTAAACTCTCAGCAATTAGGAGAAGAAGTAAAAGGAGAATGATTAGCAAAGTACACATAACTGAACCAACTAAGGCACATTTTTTTGCCTGCTGAGAGCTAATGGCTGAGTAAGAGTCTCACCTGCAAAAGAAGCAGCAGCTTAACATCAGAAAAGATGAAAATAAAATTCAACAATGAAAGCACATAAATGAGAAATAAACCTGCATGACCTAGGAATCTATAGCAACATGCAACTATACATTTTGGACAGTGAACACCATGATATTCTCAAATATTCATACAGACCACATGACCACATTTATTAGACTTAGATTAAGTCTTCCATACATGCACAAGGGCCAGCAGTTCAAGGATTACAAGTGTTCATAATGAATTCCAATTCTAATATATTATGTTTATGGTTGGATGACCAGATCATTTCCAGACAGAGTGCTAGAAGTGACAGCACTTTGTTCAGGAACAGCATACCAAGGATACAAAATAATGTTAACATGGTCCTCAATATCTTAACCAATAAGATTCAAAAACATCTTTACCAATGTCCCAGATATTCCCTTATTGCTTTTAATTTGAACCAGATTAGGTCTAAAGTTGGTGCAGAATTTTGAATCCTAGTTCATCAAAATGACCCCTTAGCAGCAGATGCTTAAGCTTTCTCTTTTTTAGCTGCAGATAACAGAGCTAACACAAAACATGACTGTGAAGTTTGAAAATGTATTTGCAATGACTTTATTATTATTTAATCATTAGAGAAATCTTATTCTTGAATATAGAGCATACAGGTGAAGTGGTAAACATTTTTCTGAACCAAAATAAAGGAGGGAAAATGCTGTGGGCAAATTAATGATTCAAAACATCATATAAGTGGGTGGAATATATATTATTTTTCCATGTTTAGTCTTCCAAGATTTTTACTTTTTAAGTTGTGTTAAACCTATTCTATGTTTGACTCTAAGTTTTGTGAGTTTCTTGCCTTCAAATGGTGAGCCATGATACAACTGATTTCTAGGATGACAATGTTTCTGAATTTCGCAGTGGTCTTTGCAGAGTGGGCATGATGCTCTGGGACTGATATTGCCCATCCCAACTACAGCTTTGAAGCAGTGACAGAAGCACCCAGAAAAATTGATTTCAGAAGTAGTTCAGAGACCTCCTCCCTGCTTATCCTCAGAGTCTTATCATGCCACTGCAATGCAGAAGTAGTAATGTCCAAATCCATTTAACAGCCCATGGTAATCTCAAGATGCTCATAACTTTCATACCCAATCTATGATGGCCACAAGCAGGCTCACCATATGCTGTTGTGCAAGTTGAACACTGCAAAAAGTTCCACTCCAAGGGCCTCCTGCAGCATCTCCACCTTGCCTCCTCTTCTCTGTCCCATTCTACTGTGTTGTCAGCTGCCCAGACCCAACGAGTGCCTATCTACAACTTCGAGAAGCAGAAGTGGAGAAGGAGAAACATTCTCTGACTGAGCTCTGTGTGGCCATAGTGACTCCATGGTGAGTAATAACAGGCAACTGAAGCTGCCATAAACATTATGACAGCCACTGCAAATACCCCATGGTTCACTCTCATTCCGCTTCTGGGACACAGTATTTTGGCAATGCGCAAAGTTGCCAAATAGTATAGCAGCTGTGCTGGTACAAGCTTCAAAGTAATTGCGGGTAGTTAAAAACTCAAAAAGAATTAGATCCAAAGCTTATAAACCAGTGATTTTCTTCCTGATTAGCAGAAACATAAATTATGTAGATCTTCAAATACAAAAGAAATCTGAATATTTCTGAGAATTGTTTCTGATTCCAGAAAAAGCAAACTTGTTAGGGTTTTAATAGGTATCTTAATTATTATAGCCAATGAATTCTTGCTCCTAATAGTCATTTTCAAAGAATATACTCATACATGCTTTGACCATCTCTTCACATTCATTCCCACATGGGAGATGTGAAAAGAGACTCTCATTTTTCCTATAGATTGGGATCCCTAACTTTTTAGAGTACAAAATCAAGATAATCCTTCCTTATTGAACAGGCAACATGGCTCCTCTGGGATTCATACACACTTCTCCCTGCAGCTGTGAAGTATGCTGCTGATACCTGATGGATTTTAATTTGCAGGTGGATGGAAGTGCTTTAAAGTAAAACATTGCTCTTGACCTACCTAATCACATTTATTCCCTAGAATACTTCTGAGCTCAATATAAACAATATTGGGAAATAAAGATGACAAGAAACTGCTGGTAGTGCTAGATAGTGATGCAGATCCCAGTAGCCCTCAGCTGATTTTCTAATATAAATTAGACAACTGAAAGAGGACTATGAAGACTCTGGGGAGAGCTCAGAGTAATCCAAAGTAGTAGAGGAGAAAGTAACAAGACCACCAGGATTGGGATGATTGTCTAATAGGATGGAAGGAAAATGTTGGGTGCCTGAGGCTACAGAGAGCAGCGGAGATGGTCAGAACAATGGGGAACCAGATGAGAAGACAAATTGAGGAAAGTCTGTGAGTATGCATGTATATTTTAAATGTATATGTTATATATGAGAGAGAGAACAAGATTAATTTAGAGCCAAATTGGCAGGGAGCAAATGGTCTAAAAGGATCCTATGTGTTAGAAGTGTGGGGTGGGTGACAAAAGAGTGGCTGCATGTTTTAATTCCTTCTGCCTTGTCTCTCATACAAGCATGATGTATTAACCACTAGACTGCCCTATGAAATAAAATATTTTGATATTGCTTGGCCAATCACAGCAACCATTTTGTGAATGGACCCTCCATTGATAGTACTTTTGTGATGGTATCTATCACATCTCTCAAAATCCGTGATTTTACTAAACCCAAATGGTTAGAGCAGTGATTCCCAACCAGGGTGCCGTGGTATCCTGGGGTACTGCGAACACTTCCTAGATGTAGAAATAATAAATAAATAAATAAATAAATAAAACCAGGGAGGGCAAGCGGATAGAGAGAGCCAGGGCCCATTCCACCCATCAGGTGTTTCTTCACCACCACCACAGCTGTAAATAAACATGTAACTAATAAATAGATGATCAATTTTTTAAAAAATAGGTATTTTCCTCAAGGGTACAGTGAGATATGAAGAGTGAGGTCAAGAATACTGCAATGTCGTTAAGGTTGGGAAACACTGGGTTAGAGTTTGTTGCTTTAATTGCTGGAGTTATGCCCAGCAATTGAAAGGGTGTAATACTGCTCAATTACACAAAGCCATCTAGTACCCTGCCACTTGGGGATCTCTTTACTGCTCTTTGTTTCTGAGATCTGTCTTGTCTTATAAATACAATAGGAAAGTTACTGCCTACATAGACATACTTCATCAGTAGCTATTAAAAAGTATTTCAAGTACTGTATCCACACTCATGATGTCCTACTATGTCTAGCATTTACAACACTAGACATTTCAGATCATTTTGTATATTTTGTCCAATTCTTAAGAATCTATGAATAGGGCTGCTGGAATCCTAATGGGTAATGTGTTAATTAAAGGATGAAAAATCATTCCAATCACGAGTGGATCAGTCTCTTCCTGTTCTGATTTTATCTGGGAATGCATTAGCTCTACACAGAGAACACTGCTGTTACTGCCACTGCTGCTTCCTCCATAGTTACTAAATCCTTGACAGATGGCACAAGCATAAATGTGTCTCTATCACTCCTAAAAGCAAACCTCCAAATCACCAGTGAAAACAAGCTTATCTCAATGCTCTTTGATAGCTTTAATCTGCTTATGTGCCACATTCTGAGTTGGCAATGAGGGACAGCTGGACTTATATTCCACAAGCTCAGGGAGAAGAGAACGAAAGCAATCCAGCTTGGATCACCTTTTTATCTGGCCTTCTGATTAATTTTACTGTTGTCTGGTGCTGTATGCTATGAACCTTCAACATGGCACACTGTACCACTTCACTCAGCATACATTCCCTGCAGAATGTATTAATTATTCCATCTACTTATAGATATCAGAGCTGCCCTTCTCCAAGTTAATTCTTACAGGCTTGAAAATGCTGCAGTGCAGCAGTAACACAATATCTGCAGACTCCTGTTAAATATAGATGATTGGAAATCATTGGAAAAATAGGAAAATATGAGCAAAGGTGTTTCTCACTGGGAAGTAAGCACATGCAAAGCAGGGATATACATGCACAAAGTGCAGATATCAAATAATCTAAACTTGCTTATAAATGAATGGATAAGTGGGAGAGGATGCATCAGTAGACTTACAGAGTCACAGGGAATAAATCCCACCTATTTACTTTCTCTAATAAATCTGTAAGTCCATCTGTTGAAAGGGGAATGTATGATCTGAAAGATAAATAACAAGACTTACCCTGGCCAAATGGCCCTGCTTCAGTACCATAACTGGCTTGTTATTCCACAGATCCTAGCCTTTGGTTCTAACCTCCTAGTTACTACTCACAGTGGCAACAGCATCTTCCCTTGCTCACATTCTCACACAGACAAACAGAGACACTTACTAGACTGTGCTGTCCGGGCTTCCAAAACTGGGGTACAGACCCCAAGGCCTTGCTCAGAGCGGGCTCCTAGCTGGAACTTGTAGAGCGTGTCTGGCTTGAGCCCTTCAACTGCATATGATGAAGTCTGGTCAAATTCCACCTTATGCTAGAAAAGACGAGAGACTTTTTCTTTTTTACTTGGATGGAAACTAAGGAAACCCCTACTTTTGATGCTTCCTCATTCTACTTCCTGCACTACCTTGACCCTCAATATCTACATATTAATCATCTAATTATATAATATTAAACACAGGTTCCTGAGTTAAGAGAATACTGCACATTATTGGGAAAGTCATGATTGAGGTAGCGAACAACACTCAGCTTCTTGGCTCCTTTTCTAGAATAAACTTTCCATTAGAAGTGCAACCATAGCGTTCTACAACATATCAGCATAAAATTGTCTGAAAATCTCTCCACTAACTAAAAGAAAATTCTATTTTTTTTAACATCTTGACACAACTGAATACTACGTACCTTTTAAAGCAGTGTTTGTGCAATCATGGCACATATACTGGTTATAAGAACCTAAGGTATTTGGCTCTTTATTTTATTGTCTCTTGGATTCTGTCTCCAGAAATGGGTCTTAGGCAATAAAATGCATTTGGCTAATTAATACCGGGCAAAGAATTCAGCAATGAGACTGCTGAAAATTCTGAATCAGAGTGGGACTTCAGCTGAGCGTGGCATTTGGGTTTCAGCATCCTAGAGAGCTCATGTCCCATTATCAAAGGAAGAAATAAACATGAGTAAATTTGTTTTTAGTTGTATAATTCATACCATAACATTCAGTGATTTATAGAGTTCTGATATTGTTTTTAAAGCAAGGAGAACACAAAGCATTGATCTTCTGTCAACCCACATGCTAGTATTTTCAGACACATCAATTTACTAACAAATAACAATAGCTTCCCAAATACTGAAGTCTTAATGATAAGAAGCCAATATTTAAGACAGCTGTGGCTAATTTTCATTTCAGAACTATGATTTAACATTGTAAAAACTAGAAAGACAATTTCTAAAGCCTGATCCAAACTTTCATGTAAAGGCATGGCTGCTTTCAATAATTACTTCCCATTCCAAAACCTCATGAATCTCCCTTTCACTTAGAAAAACATATCAAGGTTCACCACTATATGAGCTTTTGTTTGTTCAGAAGCCATTTGCAACAACAATTTGCTGCATAAACTTATATTTCAACTAATACTGTAAAAAAGATCTGTCCCATTTCCATAGAAAATACAGTATAGCATTGGACTACTAAGACCCTTACCTGGATCCCATCTGTCCCTTCCCAGTATACTAGCTCATACTTGGTGATGCGTTCTTGGGAAGCTGGCAGCCAGGTCAACATGATCTGTGTATCTGACTCTGCCTCAGCCTGGAAGTCAGCTGGTTGTGCTGGAACTGAAGACCAATAAAAAAAATCAATGGAGGTGATGTGAGAAGCTTCAGGAAGTTTATAAGACTCAAGTCCTATCACCAGTGAATGCATGGAAGATTTATAATCTGAAAAAGGCAATGTTTCCCTTAATCCTAATAAAGAAACATAAAATTCCTTTCCAGATCATACCATAATCTTTCTTTATCTTAGTATCTACCTTATGAAATACCATTCTGATTAGATTTGGATGGCCCTGGCCTGCTGGCCTTTCAAAAGCTGTTAAAAACTTGACTGTTCCCTCAGGCTCCAGGATTAGAAGCCTTCTTCCGTGAGAAATACTGTAGTTATACCCCTCTGCCATGTTATTTAGGTTATTAGTTACTGTATAGTTTTTATTGGATTTTTAAAGTTTCTGATACTGTTGGCTGCCCAGACTTTCAACAGCAAAGTGGATGGCCATTTAAATCCATCAACTAAACAAACAAACAAATAAACCTGGCTGATTGCTGGAAGCATTAGGGCAGAGACTGTTAGCCTTCTGAAGGCTTTGAAAACTTTATTCCCTCCACCCCCATATCGGGCCAAGTTGCTAGATAAGCCCATCAACTATGAATATGAGTAGATGTTTAGATGGTTGGTTGGTTGGCCTCAGATGCATATTGGTTAACATGTTAGGAATTTGGGGTTTTGATTTTATTTGTTTTTATTTGCTATTATTGTAGTTGGGCAGCCATGCAAATCAGATAAATAAGTAGAAAAATATTTAAACCAGCATTTTTCAACCTATACTCTATGTATCCCAGAATTCCCAACACTTCTGGAGCCAGGATGTGAAAGGTGACTGTCAAGGTTTCCAGGCCACACAAGAACACAACAGGAATGAAACAAGATAAGCAACAGAATCCTAGAAGTTTTGGTACTTTCCCCTTCCATTCTCTAGAAATACTCTTGCCTTTAAGTCACTTCCAGTTTGAACCATTTCACCCTTCCTCTGCCATTCCCTGGGCTATGTTCCCTTTTCAATAACAGATCTAGTACTTTCCACACAACCAATTTTCTTCTTCCAAAAATACATACCACCTTGCTGGGTCTTGACTTGAATAACATCAGAAGGGGGGCCATCTCCGACTGAGGTGAAAGCCAAGACACGGATACTATATGTAGTCTCAGTTACCAAACTGCCCACAGTGGTTAGGTGACTATCATCAGTATTGTGTTTCTGCCACATATTGAGTGGTAAGTGGGGATCAATGGTGTAATACACCCGGTAGCCCCTGATCAGTCCATTAGGTTCTTCTGGTTGTTCCCACTGCACCAACATAGTGCTAGCACTCAGCATCCGTGCCTGTACTTTGAGAGGTGGGCTTGATGGAGCTTGTTCTCCTGTCCTTGCCTCTACCTGTTCACTTGGTAGGCTCCTTCCAATGTTGTTTACAGCAATAATTCGGAACTCATATTCTGAGAAGGGACTTAGGCCACCAATACTATAACGGGTAGTTGCCACACCATCCACTTCTTGGTATGTGCCCTCTAATGATTTGGCCTTATATCGAATGACATAATAGGAGATTGGGTCTGCATTTCCTGAGTCCCAGGTGAGAGTCACACTGGTGGCTGTTGTCTCAGTCACTAATGGTTCTGTTGGGGGTTTTGGCAGGGCTGAAAAGGAGAAAGATATGCTGTTAGTGCAAATATTATAATGTGCAAAATATAAATGAGGTTCAAACTCTTTAACATTATTCTTTAAAGGCAGAAATCATTTCATCAGAATATATATGTTTATATTTTTTATTAATGAAAGGGTAAATACAACCATCATATTATTAGATGTGCTCATAGCATTTGCTGGTCACTGGCTAAATACCAAGGATTCAATTAAAGCTACCATTACCAGAGGTAAAGGTTTTTCAGCTGGGATACACTCTGAAAAGTTTTATTCAGGGCCAATTCAGGGGAGACATTAAAAACAATGGATGCATTGTACTACCATTATGAGAACAATGTTGTTTTAGGATGTAGAAACATGTGGGAAGTGAAATTGGGTGATGAGATATTACAGAATGAATAACTAAGTAAACTTCAAACATTAGCAGAAAAAGTCAAATCCTTCCAGTACAATCAGAGGAAAAAACCCAATATTAAGTTTATTCAAGAAGAAAACTTGATAATTTTTATAAAATGTATTTCAGATGGCATTTAGATCCTGTAGGATTGTCTAAAATGTATAAGAATATGCCTAATAATTGTTGGAAACAAGGATAAGGAGAGAACGTTCTATCATATGTGGTAGACTTGTGGGAGAGCCTCAGAATTTTGGACTAAGGTTCAGCAATTTAATGAAAAAAAAAATTAAATGTATATATACCAAATGATCCTAGACTGCTTTTATTAGGAATAATGGTAAAAGAGTTAGAAAAAAAATGTGGTAAATTGATTCTGTATATGACTATGGTCGCAACAATATTGGATGCCCAAAAGTGGAAACAAGAAGAAACATCTACAATGAAAGAATGGCTGACAAAGTTGGTGAAGACGGTGGAGATGGCCAAAATTTCAGTTTTGCTAGAACGCCAGACTATAGACAGCTTTAAAAAAGAATGGTTACCAATAATGAGATACATAAAATCAAAGGAGAAGAAACAATACATTAATGGTTTTTTGATTTAGATAAATAGAAAAGGCTTTAATGATTATGTTAAATAACTAGTTTTTGGATGTAAAATTGCTATATAGCATGTAGGAAGACTAAATTGATACAAGTTGACATGAAGTTATCTACAAGCTGTGGAAAAGATGGTAAGTCAACACTGGTGTTTTATGTTAAGTGTAGGGGGATTTAGTTATAGTTAGTGTAGTTAAGAAAGGGTTTTTTTCTTTTTCCTNNNTTAGTTAGAATGATTGGGAGGAGATAGAGGTGGTTTATGTTTGGGCGGGTTGTCTGTATTGTATTGTATTGTGTGTCTTTTTATGCTTTTTATTTTTGTGTATAATCTTAATAAAACGTTTGGAAAAATAATAAGAGAAGAATTACAATGGAGAAATTAATGAAGAAACGTATCTCAGCATTCTTTTTTTGAGCCTGCTAATTCTGATGTTGGGTATTCATTTTGTGCAATTAAACAAACAAACAAACAAAAAGCCAACTCAATTGTTTTACCAGATACCAAATAAGAAGAGTCAAATGTCTGATGTTACTTCTGCCTGGGACAGAATTTA
>JAJFZI010163953.1:6460-17685 GCA_022379055.1 Anilios bituberculatus
GGATCAGACTCTTGGTCCATCCAGGCCACTACTCTCTTCCCTTAGTGGCCCACTAGCCACCCAAGGAAGCCCATGAGCAGATCACAGCCTAGCTGGCTCTGCTTAGACTCCAGCAGATGGCCTTTAGAGGCATCAGATCACTTGCCCTCAAGGCTAGTATCCATCAGTCCCCTTGTCTTCCATGAAATGGTCCATAGGTTTCTTGAAGCCATAGGCTACCAGTCCCACTCTCAAATCCACAGACTCTGCCTGGAAACTCACCTTTCTCCTCGGATTCTTTTGGAAGTTGCAGGCTAAGCAAGGAGAGTGAAACCATGTTGGAGAGATGTGCTGAAGTTAAAAGAGGCCGCCTCATGTTATGACTCCTTAAAAGGCCTTTGACTTGACATGTCCTTAGAAGGAAAGATTGCCTGGGGCTCAGCTGAGCTCCTGCAGCAGCGAGAGGTCCAGAGAAGGCCCCACTGTGACCTTTAGCAGAAGCCCCCTTGATAAGGGGCTGCTGGCCAGTATTTTGTACTGCTAGGAGGGGCCTTTAAATGCAGTCCTTGGGCATGGAAAAGTCACACTGTCCTTCTGGGGGATGGCTGTACAGTCATGGAAGATTCCTGATCATTCGGTTCAAGGATTTTAAAAAGTAATCCCCTCCTGGAGATTATTTTTTAGTCACTGGCCAGTGCTGCTTAGGGTTGTGAGATTACCACTAGTGGAGCAAAGTTTGCAAAGATTGTACAAGAGAAATCAAATTCCAAAAGAATTTGAAGCTTTTGGGATTCTCTTGCCCCCATCTTGCTTCATGGTAATACAGGGAAAGCGAGACCTTCCTTGCAATTCCTTTTTTGGGGTTATTCAAACATGCCCTGCTTTCTCCAGCGAAATCTCTTGTTTCTTTTCATGTTAGCATGATGGGTAGAAACATAATTCCCTACTTATATGGCCCATAACAAAGCCAAGAGTTTCTGTGCTCAAAAAGGAGTCTACATATTTCCCCTTTGGATGAAGAGCTTAATTACAGCATTTAGAGAACGACTTCGCTTCCCGCAAATCACCTTTTAAGACTCAGAGATTTTATGAAAACCACTTCTCCATCCCAGTGTCCTTCTCAAAGACTAACTGGGCTCTGCTCCCACTGCCTTTTAGGCCCCTTCCTAACATCTCTGTCATAAATAGGCAGAAAGGCCCTCTGGGAAGGATCCAGGGAGCTGTGGGTGTTTGTTTTTAAACAGTATTCTGGTTTTGTTATGCAATTATTTATGTTGCCTGAGAATTGCTTTTATCCTAAAAGATAATGTAAATAATTGCAATAAACAAAAAGTAAGAACATCAGAGATGCCTTCCTGGATTTTCACATCTGCAGCATCCTCTTTTTATACTTTTTCTCTGTATTTTTACTTCATGTTCTTTCTATGGAAAGATGGCCTACAAATTTGAAAAATGAAGTAATAAATATGTGGATGCATGTTAAATCAGAGGTTGATGAATCTGCTTTGAATAGCAAAATCTCCAGATAACGCCACCAGAAACATAGCATCAGACATTGAGTTTGATCATGTGAAGATGTCCAGGTCATGTTAACAGTGGCAGTAAAATGACAAACATTATTTCCAAGCTTACAGTAAAGTCAAAAGGGACCAACAGTCTTACCAAAATACCAGACCATTCCCCCCACATAAAGAACCCGACCTTCTGAAGTTCTGTGCAGTGAATGTTGATAAGCACTCAAAGTGACTGAGACCTATATATTTCTAGCTGCTGCAAAAATAGGATTTTTGGTAGGCAGTTAAGTTTGTAACTGAAACCTTTTAACTGTCTTTGAAGGCCTGGTCATCCATTGCAAGACTTAGACAATAACATGATGTCTACCAAGGATAGGGCTGTGGGCAGAGCTGGACTGTTTTGTCCTAGTCAGGGATCACTCACTGGATGAGTTGGGCTACAGATCAGTTGATGGAGAACAGAAGCACCTTTCCGAGTACAGTACCAGCCTATAAAAAAAATACTTGTGACATCCAGCAGCCCATAAAAGGAGGACATGTTGTACTTCCCCAATTGCTAATCTTACAAAAAATAACCCTTGAGCCCATCATCAGGTTCAGGGGGCCTGAAAAGTTTCTAGGAGAGCATTCTGGGAAAACAGCTTTGTAGTCGAGCAAAGATTAATCTCAGCCAAGTTGTTCTCCAGAGAGAAATATTGTCTTCTGGGTGTCTTTCATCAGGATAACTGCATCAATCCTTGATCGTACATATATTCTCAAGACATTGAGATCAATAGATAATTCTCTGGTGGGCTGCTTAAAACCTAAGGCCCTTCCTCTCCCCCACCCCCCAAATTCAATGCCTCCCTGGGAAGAAGGAAGAACCTGCTAGTTTATAATAAGCTCCCAAAAATGTAAACAGAATAGAAAAGCTTTGACTCTTAAGCAGCAGCACAGGACACTGAGGGCCTCCTCTTTAGAGGATTTGGAAAGTCGATTGTTAGAAGTCTGTGCGTTTGGTTTTAGGCATCCACAAATCAGGATCTCTTTGTACTACTTAGTAGTAAAAATCAAAATCCAGTGCATTTTATTAAACAGCGGTGAGCTCAGAATTAAGGGGAAGAGAAGCCTGGATGAAACTTCATTTGAAATATCTTCAGCTCCTTGATGGCAGATGTTTCGTACCTCCAGTTAGCAAACTTATGGATGATATGCTTCGGCCTTAAAATAGATCACTGAGGACCCTGTTTAGGAAGTGGCTCTTCTCCCTTGGGAGCTCCCAGTCTTTCCAAGCTTGCATTGCCTGAGTGTGTGTGAAATGGACCGGTGTTTCTTGTATATGTCGGCCATTTTGTCCTGGCCTGTGTCCAAAGCAGACGCAGCATGCTTGTGGGTCGTGAGAAATGCATGAGGGCATGGTGTTCCCGGGAGGTAATCGATGGAGCTCCTCCAGAAAGAAGTCCGACTTAGGACGCAGAAGGAATGCCAGTGCCAGCAGCTATTTGCTCATGGGTGTTTCGGGGACTGGAGATGCCTTCTTGTGCTCTTCCCTCTTGCTGGGGAGGGCGCAGCTAAAGGACTTGCAGAGAAAATGGAGTTCAGGTGCATGCAAACCTGTAGCATCGCTGGCCTCTAGGAATGACCAGGAGCGATGCATGGGCAAGTTTAACGCACGACAATGCAACCCTTCCCGTGCCTAATGCTGAGAATCTTAAGCTTCCAGATTTCTGTATCTCTTTTCTCCCCAAACTTCTGCATTCATTGTCAAAACACTAATACTGGAAAAGCAAGTTCGTGGGCCTCTGGATTCAGCAGAATTTCTCTCCTGTTAATCTTCACCTCACCTTTCAGATGCCATTGGGGGGAAAAATGGTTCCCCAGATCAGTAAACGAGCAGAGCAAGCTGTTTCTCCAGCCCATCTAATTTACTTAATATTTCCTAAAAAAGGTTCTCCAGTGAAATTACATCTTGCCTGGGCACCTTTTCTTCTTGTTTTTGCAAATGTTGCTAACATGCCCTTTTATTCTCAGTGACCCATTTCTGTGTTCAGGAGCTGGAGAGCCCTTTTAAAAACAAATCTACATTTTAGTGATATGGTTTACAGAGGGAGGAAACTGGCCTTTGGGTGTCCTATTGTGATGCCATATGTAATCCCCCAAGGGGCTGGATCTGCAGATCTCCAGGAGAAACAGAGACCACCAGGTTAGCAGTGCAAAAGGGCATTTGAATCCCCCCCCCCTCCACTGAATAAGCATTACTAACTTCTCAAGAGAACCCCCATCATCCTAGAGCAAAAAATAAGCCCATTTAAAATTTAGCATTACATAGCTTTCTGGCACACACCCAATCCACCCACCCTCCAACATAAGAAAGCTGCAGGAGCTTCACCAAAGAAGCAATTTCTCAGTTGCACCTCAACCTATGGATTGGATTTCTGCTCTCATGTTTAAATTTGGAGCAAAGACCATTTGTGGAGAAATCTCCCAACATCATTAAGGGAGCAAAAGAAGCTCTTGTCATCCTCAAAGCTGATGAAGCAAATTAGGAGCAGAAGAGAGGGAATTGGAGTTCAAGTTTGAATTAGATCGCTTGCCCCATTGATTTTAGAAGATTTTCTGCAAGCATCCTTAATTCTGAGTCTAAGCCACTGCATATGTTGTGCTTCAGGAAGCAGCTTTCTTCCAGGGAGAATCAGCCCTGGGCTTTGCCTTTGTGATCCTTTGGGTTCTTTAGACCTCAAGGATTTTGCAGTGATGTTGATGGAATTGACTCTGCAGTGATGTTGATGGAATTTGCAAGAGACGAGCCAGGTGTTTCTTGAAGGTCACCTGGGCATGTCGTCTCAGAAATGAAGAGGTGGGTCACATACACCCCTCCAATTCTATCTGGAAGGGGAATTGAAAGATGGTCATCCTGAAGCACATGTAGCATTTTGGAATGTAAAGGTCCCTTAATCCCTTCTCACTCATCACCCGTCGTATTTCTACTAAAAGAACTCTGACCACGTAACAGTTGTGTTTTCTCACCAAAGCTATCTGAAATGATCCACTCCACTAGTTTTACTTCACATTCATATGGATATTATTTATTTTCTGCTTTAAATCGTACCTCTTGACAAGTGTCCCTTCAATACCATTCCCTTATCTAGATGTCATCCAACTATTTCATATCCCTTCTGGGAAGTTTGAATAAGTGAACTTGTATTGTTTAATTGCTCTCCAGTTGCCTGCAATAACTGCATTTTAGAAGACAATTTTCTAAGCTTTTTAAATTTTTTTTTAAAGGAAACCAGTTGCTGTTCTAAAATCCATTTTGGAAGCCATGTGAGTGGTGGTGTGCAGATAATCTGCAGGAAAAATAGTTGATTTTCTCATTTTGATACACAGTTGCTTCACCTACTCCATTGATTTTCATTTTTTTTAGTTCTGTAAGGAAAAACAACTGTAAGCAGTTGGAAAACTAATTTTCATTTATTCAGAAAAAATGCAAGGATATGTAAATACTTTCTTATAAAAAATTAAGAATAAAAGCCTTTAATAGTCCCATAAAAAGCCAAGATATGTTTTGTAGCGTTTTAAGTCCCCCTGCCACTTCCAGAGAACAGTTGAAGTCTCCCATTTTTCATTGCCTAGGGAAACAGAATATCTTTTGCTGTATGTACATTTTTATTGTTTAGAAAAGTTTTCTTAAATGAGAATTATAAAATGGATGTGTTCATAAGTCAGTTTTCTTAAAAGCTGTAGCAGATTGAAAGAGATCACTGATCTTGCAGGATTCTTCCTTAAGCAGGTAATTTGATCCATTCTAGTTCCCAGTGACAACAGGCCAGCCCAGTTAGTCTAGTCACATAAGCTAGTTACAAGCTGGAACCAGAGTGAAGCCTGGTGGTTTGAATTCACAGGTCTTTGCAGGTGGGGGATGGAACAGACACTTTCTAAGTTGACCTCCTATGGATGACTTCTATGTGACTTCTCTCTTTGCTATTAAGAGTCTGTGAATTTCTGATGGAGGGACCTTGGAGACCTTTCCAAGTTAACACTGAACATATCCAGTACTACCATTCAAGACACTTCAGGTTTTCTTTTTGAGGGTTGTGATGGCCCTTATTAACCCTGTATGCAGTGAGCAAGCTCTTTCTACTTGGAAGACAGCCAAGGGTGAAGATATTTTTCCAAACACCTGGACCATAATGCAGGATGATTTCAAAAACATATTTCTACAGAAGAAGGAGCAGGTGTGTCAACTGGAGCTGTGCCTCTCCTTAGAGATGGGGGAATACATAAACAGTTTACAGCACTGGTCAACTTTACAACTCCCGTTAGGGATATTGAAGAATGGGGCCTGTCCAGCCTAATTTTGAAACCTCACCTTGGTATGTGGGTTCTCCAGTGCCTCAGGCAGAGGGAACATTTCGCAAGCTCTAGATTTCTTTGCCGGTGAGTTAATGTAAGTGTTTTCTCAATAGGAACAACATCCTTGAGTGCAAGTTTCCAAACCAAAAGACAGAAGAGGCTCCTCTTCCGCCAAGAGAGGAAGGTCTTCTACAGACAGGCCAGAGCAATCTCTGTAGGAAGCTAAACTGGTTGCCACAGCTGCTCTGGCCTCACAGATGTTCTTCCCTTGAGACTCACCTCGGTCGAATGTCAGCATTTAGCCTCTTTTCCAGCCTGAACTCTGAATACAGCAGCTGCAGCCCAAATGGCAAGCAAAGAGATTAAATTGAAGAAAAGGAATTAACAACCAACAAATGCATTTGCCAGCCAGTCTTACAAGGTGACGCCCGCTAGAGCCTAACTAAACATTGCACAGAATTGAGAAATGGAAGGGGCAGCATTGCCATCAGGGAGTTGCTCTTCTCTCCTCCTGGGAGTCGTCTCTTTCAGGCCACAGGGAAGAAATAGATTTTGAAGGACAAAGGCAGATCTTTCTCCAAGGTCTTCAGATCTTGTGGGGTTCCCTTTAGCTGAAATGCATCCTCCCAAAACAATCAGAGAAGGGACAGCAGCTTAATTTCATAGATTGCTGCCAAGTTTTGCTAACAAGAAAGTTGAAGGGAAAGGGAAGTTTCTGCCTCACTTTATCAGCTTTGAGATGACTTTTCTAAGCAACAGGTTTGTTGTGTGTTTTTCTTCCCCATAAAAACTCAACATGCCCTGACTAGAAACATTCCATTCCTATAGTTTTGACAATGTGGCCCAACATAGCTCTGTCTTGATAAGAGAATATTGTAGCTGGCATTGCCACCCAACCAAAAAGTATACAGAAACCTGGAAAGTTAATTTCACATTTTAAGCATCTGACCAGAGTTATTAAAAGGGGAACTACTGATCCCCTTTATCTTGGGAAGATACCTTTTGCACGTGCTTGTGAGTGAGTGACTTTGAATGAACCCCTTCATATTTTGTGTTTTTTAACACAAGGAAAATTTTCTGATTGTGTATTGTTGATTTAAAAGAGGCAAAATCTCTGGATGGATGGAAGGATGGATGGGCCTCTTTTGCAATCTAATCTGAGCAAAATGTTTTCAGATGGCAAGTAGTTCATTCTTCTGAGAACGTCAAGTGTTTTGTTTTGTCATGTGCTGTGGAACACAAAGAAAATGAGCTTGTTTCTGTTTGTAAGGCTTTACTCAGTTGCCCAATTCTGCGGAAGACCTGGACTATGGGGATCTCTCAGGTAAGGGCTAGCCTTGAGGTTAAAGCAATGTGCTTGTTGAGTCCGCCTTTAATTTCCAACTGGCTGCTTCCCTCCTTCCCCTCCCCGCTCTATGCATCGGAGTCCGAGGCATAGCATTCAGAAGACCCGTCCTGCCCCCAACCCAGGTTTTCCCTCTCCATGGTCCCTGGATGGCAGCAGCTGTTTCCCAAGATGGGTAACCCTAGCAGCAGAAGCCCATGAGGGTTTAAAGGGTGGGGAGACAGCAGACATCTGCTCGGAGCAAAGGAATGCCGGATCCGTGTGGATCAAGGCAGACTCCAGAGCACCCCCCATGCTGGTGAGCACAGACTCCAAGTTGCTATGTCTGTGTGCTGCAGTGATGTGACACCTTTCCTCCATTGGAGAAGGGGGGGAGGGATTCTCTCGTTTGCAAAATGGCTTGTAAATTAACCGTTTATTGATTTTATTTCTTCACAGTTGGTTGCACATTGGCCAGAAAAGGTGTGTGTGTGTGGGAGGGGGGAAATATGATGATTTCCATGTTAATATCTGGCTTCTTTGCCTGGCCTGGGACTGTCCACAGGGAGGCCCATAACTAAGCGGGGATTTTGACCCTTTTTTAGCAAGTTATGCTTTGTATTTTATTTTATTTTTTAATCTGAAGTTGTCAAATCCAAAGTAAGAATTCCTATTCTTTTCCACATTTTGGGTGTTTATGATTTCAGTTTCCTTAGAGACTAAACAAGTTACTGGCCCAAAGTATTTCCTTACTTCATGCAAGTTCTAGAGTAGAGTAGAACCAAAAGGGATCTGTGTAGTTTGATTAACTAATCAAAAACTGATTAACACCTTTGTTCATGGGGGATGCCTGATTAATCAATTCCTATTGATTGCATGGCTTTGTTCCCTGGAAAAGAGATGTCTGAGGAAACAGCCAATAAAAATTGAGCACCTGTCATAGTGATTAAATTTATTAAAACAAAATACATTATTTTTATGAAGCTATCTTGAAATGGGTCACTGAAGGGGAACATATTGATTGAGGAAGCATGAACTCCTTGAATTTTACTTGCTTAAATTAGAGACCAAATTCAATTACAAGACAAACAGGGTTAACACCAGCTTTAAATAGCCCATCGCTGCACTAGAATTGGAGGCAGGGCACTTAATGCTAAACGGGGCTAATGAGTAATGTCAGGCCATTACAGGTATCAGCTTTGTCCTTTCCAGATTGTGGGTATGGGAATAAATATTCCATGTATTTCACATAAATGAGAATGATCCGTCAACATTTGAGCCACTTCAGAAAGCTTTCACTACTTGGGAAAGGGGTGGTGGTGGTAAATTCATAAAGCTATTGGGTGGGGAGGAGACGCAGCAGAATCCACAATTCAAACCTCAGCAGAGCGGAGTTCCTGAAAAGGAATGCAATATATTAGCCACACTTGGCATCCTGCCCTATGGCCAGCCTCTCCACTCCGTCAAGTCCGGCTCTCTGAGCCTGGAGGTTGGCGAGGGGTCCTGAGATTTTGCCGGTTCTGTCCAAGCCAGAGGGGGCTCCCTGACTTCAAGGCTGCTGGGATCTCCAGCAGATGCTTTTGATTCTGCTGCTTCTCATCGTTTGGCAGGGCGGCCGTGAGATGGAAGCAGTCTGCTTCGTTTGTCACAAAGGGAGGTTCCTTTCCTTGTTGGATAAAGGCTTCTTGGAGCCCACATTCTTTTGGGTTTTCAGATGGCAGCAAAGGCAACTTTTGTGTACAGCTCAGTGCAGCTTTTCTGGTTTGCCTCTTGCCATCCTTGCTCAGGCTGGTGCAGAGGTGGGACCTGAAGAGTAGATGTTGCAAAACAGGCCACTCACAGTCAGTTAGGTTCCTAGTTGCCGGGTGCTCAGCTAAGGCACAGGTTCTAAATGGCAAAAAAAAAAAAAACACCCTGTGGCTGTTGAGATGCAGAGGCTCCGGGAAGGAGAGGGGCCTTTGGTCAAGTCTTTTGTGGGTCTCTCCGTTCGGCACTTGGCTTTTGTTTAAGAGAGCTTTTCAGCTGGCCACAGTGTCAGTACAGAAAGAGCCAGAATGTTCTGCAACTGGCTAGAGCTCCTTTTCCTGTTTCCTAAGGCCTGCTTTTGATGTTCCTCTAAAAGGGAAATTGGGGTGAGCTAGAGCATGTGGTAGAGTCTAGAGAGGCCAACCAGAAGGTTCAATTAAATGCTGTCTTGCCTCTGAGAGTAATTTCTGAAATTCTCTTTTAAAAGGAGATATTTTTAAAAAGAGAGAGTGATCTGCTGCCCATCGCCAGCCTCCATGGAGAATAGGAGTTAAACCAAGGCAATAATGCACCCTGTGATTGAAGTCCCTTAAGGACTTTGGTTCTATTGTGCCCTGGTATTAAAAATATAAAACATATTATGCCAAGCCCTCTGCTACCACTGCCTCTGGCAAGCTAAAGGGATCAAGCAGAGCTGAAAGCAATCCTTGCTATTTGCAGCTGAGTCTTGCATCATTCTCTCCCAGCCTAGCAAGCTCCCAGTTTCAAGCCCACAGAAGATAAGAGATGCTCTGCAGGACTGGACCCTTGCTTCTACAGTCCAGCAGTCTGCTCTCACAAGGAAGCCCACAAGCTCAGCTGACTTGCTCATGGTCTCCCACAGTAAGTGGCCTTGAGGGGCATCAGACCTCTCTGGTACCGAGAGGCAGCCACATGGTCCTCAAGGCTCGACCTCCATGAAATGGTCCTTGAAACCAGCCAAGCTGCTAGTCAGCACCATGGAGAGCTCCTGAAGAAGACCCCCAGTGAGCCTTCTTGGCTCTTCCCGATGGTCAGGATTCGTGGTAATACTGAGGAAAACCTGCCCTCCGTTTTCTTTGGGTTGATTTCAGCATAAAATCTGGAAGGACAAAATGTTAAAGGCGGTGGGTGCAGGTTGGCCCCATTCAGCTGTTGCTCTGCCCACAACTTTAATTTCTTAAATGTCTCCTGCATTCTTAACTTTAAAATAATTCTAACATAAACACTGAGTGGAGAGTGGAAAAAAAAAATCATGAAATAATTTGTTTCGGGTATCTAAGCATATATTCCAGGGTGTAAATCAAACCTAGAGATAAATAATGTTCCCATTATTAATAAATTCCAAATGTTCATGTATAATTGAGATTGTATGAATTTGTGGTTATGTTTCACTTCTTTCGTGGTTTTTGAAATGCAGAGGCATTTATGTATGTGAAAATGACAGTCTTCTTAAATATATTATATTCCATTTTGTTATGGAATGTCTATTCTATCAATTAACATTCTGGGAGAACATCAGTAAAAGGAAAATAGCAACAGTCCTGGCAGAAGAGAAATTGTTACATAGCCTTTTGTTCCGTATTAAATATTGTGGGAATTGTCATTCTTAAAAAAGCAAATGATTCGCCTGGGGTTTCACTGTTGTAAAGCAAGATTTGTGATGGTGCTGATCAACTTGAACAGGGCCTGATGGTCTTGGACAGGGCCACTCTGAGCTCAGGTGGGAGGACTTGAGGGCCAATGTTCCATGGCTTCTTTTCTCCCCTTGGGCGTGGTCCCATGAAGGCATGGTGGTGCTATTTGTGAATCACACAGCAATTGCTTGGGACTTGGAGGATGTCTGTGCATAAGGGCCTCTCCCCAAAGAATTGGGGGAGCCATTCTTTCCGCCTGGCTATCAGTTGGGCAGGAAAACTCCCCAGGCCAAAACGTTTGGGCAGAAGCATTGCTCCGCCCCCCTTTCCTCCTTTGGGGAGAATGCCTTGAAGAAAATCCTAGCAGGCTAAGATGGATATTAACATCTTAATGAAAAAGCCCTGCACGGGTATACGTTTCCTGCTCTGTCTGACAAGAAGGAATTAAATGTCAGAAGGATTTGCGGCATCTGTAATTGAATTGGGACTGAGGAAAGCAAACCTTAAGGAAGACGAATAAAGCATTAGGATTAGCAACTAATGTGTCATTTTCTCAGAATTCGCCATCGAGATGGTACCTGCTCAGCTCTGTCCCACCTCCTTTGGCTTCCTTTTCCATCTTCATCCACGCAGGGGAAGTGAACATAAGAGATGGATGCCTTGCTGGATTGGACT
>JAJFZI010163972.1:0-10387 GCA_022379055.1 Anilios bituberculatus
CATCTATATCAAGGATAGTTTGAAGGAAAAATCTAAACTTGATATGAATTAGGCAATTCATTGGAGTATTACTGTTTTTTTTTAAAAAATTATGCATGTGCCTTATTTGATCAGTTTGATTTTTTAAAATGTTCTTTGTAGGTGTTATAATAGCTTTATTTTGTATGAAGAAATATGGTTAAGTAAATGAATGTCACTAGATTACAGAGTGTAGGAGGAAGACGACTAGAGAGGTGGGTATAAGATAGGCAGACAGACAAACAGACAACACACATAATACATCCGCTTTTCTTAATGTTTACAAGAATATCTTGTTCACAAAGCCTCGTATGTTGTGTATTGAGCTCAGTGTCTAAACTGTATCTATCCATAATTGCCTTTTGCTGGACTCTGAAACTAAACAGAAAAAGAAACATGGATTTGGAAAAAAATACTCTTGACATTACACCTGTTGCTATCCCTTTCCCCTCAAGAAGAGTGAGTTTGGGTTTAGGGCTGCAGATCACCCCATAATTTTAGCACTAAAATTAGGGGTGATCTGTCCTTCCTTCCCAAGTACGTAAACTTTTTCATCAAGACAAACAGCTGTTCTGGAAGGTAACATCTTTTCAGTACATCTTTTACATGTGTGATGCCCAGCTTAACAGTTGGAAGGAATGTGTAATTTACTCACGCCTGTATAAAAATTGCCCAAGCTGATTCTGGAATTAAGTTTAATTTTCAGATATCTTTCTCTTTATAAAAATTTCTGAATTATTATTTGTCCTAAAATGCAGAAACAAAGTCTTTATTATTTCTGGCTCACTTGACCTGACTGTTTTGGGTGATAAAATTTGTCCTGTACTACTTTCACTGGCTTTTAACCTTAGCAATAGGACTGGATTATTTTCTAGAAGCTTGAAGCAATTGTAAATTGTTCCAAAATTTGCAAGAGATATTTGTGGGTGGAGTCTGTTATAAGTTGTGTTCCTGCATTTGAAACTTTGCTTGAATACCTCACTTATTTTGTCATGGTTGTACTGTAAAGACACCATCTTTATCCAGAAAGCTCAAAAAGGCCATTGCATGCTTGCAAATTATTTCAGTTGTTTGAAGTTCATAATTTTTTATGATCCCTGTTTAGCTCTTAGACCCTGAATTCTTGCATGTCAGTAATAAGGAATAGGCAAGTGGGGCTTGAACTGATGGAGTGCTGAATTGCAACGATCAGGGAAGGCTGCTGACTAAGACCATGATGGCGAGACGAAAAAGGAAAGTGGACTCCAATTTTACCAGTTGGAATTTGAATTAAGTGCTGATTGGGACTGGTGTCTGTAGACACTCAAGAGCTGATCCAGGTCAGATGTGTGAGAGAGTAACCAAAAGATCAGTAGATAAAAATTCTAATATATGTGGATATTGGGATGATTTTCCTTCCTTACCCTCTCCTAGATTCAAGATGGAACTGCAGGAATAGATTTCAAAGAATTTCCAGTTACAGAGAAGAGGCTACAGAGCCAATTAATTGCAGCTGTCAGCCTAAATCCTAGTTGGATATATGTCAACTCATTTTAAACTTAGTATAGCTCTGCATAAGTTGTACAGTTTATCCATTAAGGTCATGGAGAAAAGACAGCTTCTAATTACAAAGCTCAACGTGAGTGGCTTTTTTCCTAAAACCATCCATTATTCACCGAGAAGAGTGAAAAGCAAACCTTGACTTCTGTAATCCAAGTATCTTTCTGGTTCGGCACGAATGGCTGTTCTGCTAATGTATGTTCAGTATTATATACAAAAGAAATAGCACATCCTAAATCAGAGCTTAGGCATCCAGATTATGATATGAAAAAACACCAATTCTTTGGCTTTCATTCAGTTACTACATACGTGATTTATCTAGTTGCTCTGTTCTTTAAGTATTCATAGCTTTCTTCAGGTTTGTATGGTGAGAGGTAATGAGACTGACCATACACCCTTGGTCCCAGATCACATTAAGCTTGGCTGTGGGTGCTTGTATCTGTGTGCTTAACTTGGTGTGGTGTGTAAACGCATGACTTGTACTTAACTGCTACATCAGGCTATTACAACATATTGAACAAAGGTAAGAAAGATTTTTCATTTTGTGTTTTGGCTCATTTTCAGCATGTGTTATTATGTTGTGGATAAAATCCACAACCCAATCTTTCTCTGGGGAAATTTGACCAAGGACTTTCCTTTCACATGTTCCAATTGAAACATGTCATATTGGTGTGTCTAGGGTGTCTTTGTTCCCCCCAGTAGAGAAATGAATATCCATTTGGAAGAAGCTAACAGATAATACACTAGAAAGTGATATGATTATAGCTACTTCTTCCTTTGGCCCCAGTCCAGGGAATGTCACCCTTAAAGCTTTTGAACATAATGTATTTGATCTAGTGCTAGAGATTGGAATTGCTTTTGCCAAAACCAACGCTTGTAACCACAGTGGCCTCAAATGGTTTCCAGACAGGGTGCTTAATGCTGTAGTCGAAAGTGTTGCACTTAATAGTTTGGGGTTTTTTTTTTTTATGGGGAGGAAAAATAGGAAAATACACAGAGGTTACATATGAAAAGCAGCTTTTGTATTCACATGAGGAACTCAACCACAAACTCATCAGCTATATTATAGTCTAGTCTGTGTTGTGAAAAACTATCCTGTACAATTAGTTTATGGTTCAGTCCAGAAAAGTAAATTATGGGTAAGCATGTTTTGTATAAGCAAAGTCTCTGTTGACTGAATCTGTCAAGAGTTAAGTGACTGCTGTTCCATTCTGACAATCAGTGAAGTTCTAAGCATTACGATAAATTTACTTTTTTAGTCAAAAATTTGGATTGCTGTTCTTTTCTTCAGTACTCTGGGTGGATATCGAAACACGTAGTGATTGCTAAATGATGGCAAAACACTACCCCTCAACAAGAAGGAATTTGTTCCTCTCTAACCAAGCAGTTAAGTTTTGCCAAAGAGATTAATGCCGTTGTTCTGGTGCAGATGTGTTTACTATTTCTAAGTTACGTACCAAAGCAGCATGTCATCTCTGGCAGGATCCACTTAATGCCCAACAATGATAAACTCAAAGACTTCTTTTTCCAGTCCTTAAGCTGCAATTCATATAGCTTACAGTCACCTTGTCTGTATTAAATTAGGTCTCGAGTAAGAATAAATAAAATGCTTCAGGGAGCAGCTGCCTGGGAAGTCATCAGTTGGAAGGGGCTGCAGGATTTTGTTTAATGAGTTGAAGCACTCATTAAACAAAATTCTCGAGGTTGGAAGAGCTCTTTCTTTTTTCAAAATGCATGTAAGTCATGTGTTGCCTTTGTTCAGGTTTAACCAAAGTTAATATAGGCATTTCCTCATCTCTTTGCACATTCCATTTTAACCAAAGGCTTATAGTATGTCTGGACCTGAAACAGACACCACTGAGGATTTGTGTAAACTGGACTCAATAAACTTAAGTATTATAAAACCATAGTTAAAGCCACTTTTGATCTAGGCAGCATTGCAAGATTCAATTCCTGATTTAAATGCTCTGTGCACTAAGGAGAGCTTTATAATATAGTGAAAGCCAGTGTGATATGATGATTGAGGTGCTGATTTAGGACTAGAAAGACCCAGGTTTTAATCCATCCTAAGCCATGGAAACTCATTGAGTGACTTTAGCCCAGTCTCTCTCTCTCTGAGCCTAAAGCCACAAGGTTGGTACTGTTGGGATAAAATGGAGATGCCATCCTGACCTCTTAAGTCAAGCAGCCTGCAACCGGTATATTTGTGGCCCACCCTCCTATTCCAATGTCTACCAGGCCTTGGAAAGGTGGGGGCTTCCAAGACGTGGACGCCATCGGCATTGGATGACATTGTGAGAAATTTCAGCACGAGACTTCCAGGTTTTACGACGTCCCGCAACATTGTAAAATACGGAAATCTCACGCAATTTCCAGGTTCTCACATGAAATTTCAGCATTGTATGCCACACAATGTCATAAAATGCCAACATCTCAGGCGGAAACCCGGAAATCGTGCGGGATTTCAGTGTTGTTTTGCGGCCCACGTAAGCTAAGTGAAAGGTATTTGTATTAAGTAAATAAAATAAATGTCCTGGTGGTATGGTCAAAGCTTTTTGGCTTAGCGTCTTGTACAAATATAGCTATATTTACTGTAGAGCAATGTTTCTTTACTTGGAGAATTTCCTGACGTGTGGACTTCAATTCCCAGAATTCTCAGCCATAGAGTTGGACATCCTTATAACAGTAAGTTGCTAAACTTGAGTAGTGGTGCCTTTCAAACTCATACACCAAATCTAAAAACTCTTTGAAATGGCTGTGCTAGTCAGGGAATTCTGAAAGTTGAAGTGCCTGGGTGGCTATATGGCCTTTGTTGATAATCACTGCTTTAGAATATAGGCTTTATCTACACAATTAAAATTTGATAGAGCAGTCTGGGACTAGATGCAATTTGCTAGTTACAAAAGCAGGATTGTCAGATCATAGCAAAGATCCAAGTTTCCGAAGCATTTGATTTCTTAAACTGGCCAGATTAATTTACTTGTTCAGTATGTAGTATTTAAAGATACACAGTTCTGATAGCTAACAGGGCTTAAAAGCTATTGGATATATCTTTCTAAATATGTATCCACTTACTTGGCTGGACAGGGAAATTAAAAAAATCTTGAAAGAAACCAGTGGCAAATTACATGTTATAGGCCACCTGGAGGAAAGGGGAGGGAAATGAGGTGTTGGAAAATGGCAGACCTGTTACTGAAAAGAGAGTAAAGCCCAGGTTGCAGAGGAGGGAGTAAGAGTATTTCTCGTGGGTGGGAGGGATTCTGTGGTTGGAAACCCAGATCTTACACCTGTAAACTTGCATGGATCCTGCCAGCCAAGGTTGCAGCTGAGGGGGGCTTTCTTTTGAAAGACCTTTTAAGACAATGTTTTTCACTCCCTCTTTGTCTTTGGGAGAAGGTAGTGCTCATTCATGTCACCATTTTCGCAGCACACAGGGACAAAACAGGCTGGAAAGTGGTGCACTTATCTTGAATGCAGACTTTCTGAGCTACTGTCAGTTCACGGTCATGAGAGACAGCAAGGGCGCTGTATTTTTGTGGGCATCCTTGTGAGACTTAAGAAACCATAGTGCAGTAGATTGGTTTTAAGAACTGGCATAACAATGTTTGTGGAACACTAAGACGTATTTTGCAGGATTACGATACATGTATTATTTTCTCTCATTGTTAAACTTGCTTTGGATTAAATGCAGTTCACACAACCATATATAAAAATAATGTATACAAAGTAACACTCATGTAGGGCATCATGGCCTACATGATTCAAGGCATTTTTAAAAACATAATTAAGTTGCACATTCCATTCTCTTTTTAACCATCCCTCCCCACCCCATTCCCCACTGGTGTGAAGAATTGTGCTATTCTGAGCATTTGTTGTGATACTTTGCATCATTTTAAAGATAGTGGAAAAGCAATGGGAGTCTGCATCTTAAACTGGGCTTCTAAACATATGTGCAGCTTCTATTCTAGAACAAGTTAGTAAGATAGGTAGGTAGGGACCTAACTGGCCTTAAAGTTGCTAAGGGGTTTTTGAGGGTTTGTTTCATCTAGGCTGAGGCTGAGATTTGTTGTCTATGCATATCCAATCACTAATACATAGTTATTGTGTGAAGCTTGCAAGCTGCAGTTTGAGGGGGAGAGCAGAAATGCAGTGCAATTTTGCAGCTTTTTGTAGAAGTGTTTCCTGCTAGGTAGAAATGCTTCAGGTGGAGCCAGTTTCCACAAAATGAAGGTGGTGCACCCCAGTCAAAAGAAAAGGGGTGAAACCATGGAGAAGGTACTCTCCTGTTCCCACATACTTTGGGGGACATAACCTCTTCTCCATTCCTGAATAAGGGAAAAAACAATCCATAAAAACCAGCTTGATTTGGGAGAGGGGAGTGGATATAAATGTAATGGCTCCAGAAATATTCAAATAGCTAATAAGAGTTAATTCTCCTTACCATGTTCCAGCAATCGGGACAGCATATCTTTTGTAAGTATATATGGAATCCTTCAGATGATCTAGTGCTTGTAAATCTCAGCATTAAATTGGCATTATGCACTGCAGTGATGGAATGGAACCTAGAATAAAGATCTCCTGTTGGAGCTCCTGATTTAATTATCAATATGCTTCCACGCTTCATTTTTCTGCCTCTTGTAGTAGAATTCTTTAACATGTCAGATCTGAGATTGGGATGGGGGAGTATTGTGAATGCTGCCCGCAAACTGGGAGGATACCCGTAAAAGAGAGACACCACGTGGTAACAAAAAGAACAGCAACTCCAGTACCCAGTGTGATTGTCAGTAAATATCAGAAGTTGTTGCTAAAAGTACCAAAGGAAGACTCCTTTGCTATAGACTTGAATCCTGAGATGCTGTTCTACTCACCATTTCCTTGGGCATATTGTTGTGCTATTAAAGGGATGCTAAAATAATTTAACTATTTTAAAAACATATAACCATGGAAAACTCATACCCAACTATCCTATCCTATCCTTGATACGCAGGAATTCTTTCCATCGCTCCATTCAAGAACTGTACATGTACTCTTCCTCTGCTTGGAGAGGGGAAAAAGCAATTATCCAGGGATTTCTAATAAAACTGGATATAGCTGTACTCATTCAACTGCTGTCCAGTTGAGATACAAGTGCCATTTGGAAGGAGGCCATGATATGGGACAGACTATATAAAACTGGAGGACAGGAAGACTGATGATAATTCCTGTTCCCATTCACTTTTCTCAGCATCCATCACCAACAGTCCTGCTAAAACGTGGCCCTGTTAGATATCCCTAGAAGCACAGGGCTGGCCTATTAGATGTTATGAAAGAAGATGACCAAAGATGCTATTAGCCATTGGAGCCAATTCATTCCATATCAGAATACTGGAATGCTGAATTTGGTTTCGCTTCTAAAATGTTGAAACTGCTATGGCACCTCCACAAAAGATTAAAAAGTTCTGGACCAGGATGCTGTTTATATACAGGGCATTTGCTAGCACCCAGAAGCAACTTGAACTTACTGGTTAGGTAGTCCTGTTGTGCTACTTTATAATGGCTTAATTGATCCTGAGGTTATACTTTCTTGGGAAGTAACCTTCCTACAAGTACACCAGCATTTCCCACTGATAAACACCATTTTTGTGTGTTGACACATGGGAAAAAACAGCCAGATGCTGTTCTCCCAAATCCCTACAGCAGAAAAGAAACGGAAGTATTAAAGAAGAAATCTGGTCTCCTTTTTAGAGAAGGCAGCAGCCACAGAGATACTTGATCGTGGAAGATGCTTCTTGTTGATTAGTGGGTAGAGGTTTCTAGCACCATTGGCCATCCTTATAGTATACAGCACAGTCTCCCATCTTGCCCACTGCTGCCTTAATTCCATGGTCAGATGTGTCCAAGATGAGTGATATTCAAAATGAAGCAATGTTAACTGGTCCATTGGGCATTATTAATTGGTAGGACTTGCAAGGGCAAAAGCCTACAGATGGCTTTAAAAGTTGGGAGGATGGAAAAGTCATCCTGGCCCGAATCCATTTATTCCCTAGTGGTGAAAGTCCTTGGTTCAAGCCTGTTGGCCATGAACCCAAGTCCTTGCTTCAGTCAGCAAAACAAGGCTTAATTAGCCGCTTGTTCCCATTCATGGCCATCACAGTGAGATCTCGGAGTTCACCTGCACAATCTGCCCAGTCCGTTTCCTGCCACTGTGCCGGCCAGTGTCCGTCCGCCGGTACGGCTGAGTTCGCAGGCCTGCAGTGAAAGAAAACAAAACTTAGATATGGCTTCTGATGATGAACATTTGCTCTATATATTCTCCACATACCAAAAAAAAAAAGTACAATCCAGAATGCAGAAGTACTTGGGAAGAGATTATTTAATTTGCTTCTCTGCATACTCTGTCTTAGAAACTTTTATATCCTATCCTCAAGTTAATCACCTTGGACAGGAGCCTAGAACTGCACTGACACATCACATTAAAAAATTCCAATACAAATTGAAAGCAAGACAGTAACACAATGATCCTGGTTATTTTGCTCTGTAATTGGGAAATACAGAAATGCCAAGAGATGGATCGGGAGAGGCAAACTTAAATTTCCACTCAGTCATGATTCTCATCGAGAGAGTGGCGCTTTTCCTACCTGATAGGAGAATTCTGATGATAAAAACCATGGGCTTTTGTAGTCCATTCTGCCAATCTCAATGAGGACAGATGCTTCAAATAATTCAGAGTCTTCCCATTATTGGAAGGAGTTTGTTGGTCGATATTCCTCCCCCGCCCAATAAATTTAGCCCCTGCTTTTGAAGAATGTTACCTAAAGCCACCAGCTATAATGGGCTCTCTTCATTGAAGCTGGCATCACAGAAGAGGCGAGATGAGCGTTTCCCAGTCCGAGCAGTAAAAGGAACAGTTTTCAAAACTAGGTAAAGGACAGTTTAGGGAAGAAACAAGAAGAACAAGGGAAATAAGGAAGAGAGAAAGGAAAAGCAGTAGGCAAGTGAAAGAGTGCGTCATAAGAACATAAGAGATGCCTTGCTTTGTTCTTCTAGTCCACCATTCTGGTTGTATAAAGAAATACAGGAAACCTGGTGGCATCCTTTCATTATACAATTGGTTTCTACAAAAGCTTCTAGAAATTGTGGCTTACAACAGTGCTGCCAGCACTTGCTTAAGAAATTCAGAGTAGCCCATCTTCCTCTCCTATGTCAAATTTAATGTAAAGATGTCATTGAGTGGGCTCAACTCCTGAAGTCTGCATCTGTGCAGTTTTCTTGGCAATATTACACAAGTGTATTACTATTTCCTTCTTCCAGGATCTTTGTCATCTCCCCTATCTATCCAAGGCAACCAAAACACTGGAAATTCCATGCACTCCCCATCTAAGGTAGTTGAGGGGGATAAATAGGAGGAAGCATTAATCTTCTGAATGAGGCAGAATATCAACCAATCCTGGCTAAAACTCTGAGATAGAACTAGGTCCTGCCACCTGCTGAGACCATGTTACAATACTCACCCCCAAATTCCTTGTGGAGAGAGAAGAGCGATTAAATGTATTAAATATACCTCTTGAGGATACCCAGAGTATCAGGGAATCCTGCTGGGTAACATCACTTGGAAGGAGGAGTAGATAGTTGAAAGGGAAAGGAGAAGACCCACTCCTAAACTTGGCACATGCAACTGTCCATTAATGAAGCTCTGCTTAGGTAAGGTGGTTCCATCTGACTTTCAGAAAGTCACTTTAGCACAGTTGGTTCTATTCTGTAAAGTCTCCCTACCTTCAATGTAGCTTTTTTTGTGAGTTGGGAGGGGATGCCTGCGAGGAAAAAAAACTATTTTGTGGAGTGGATCGGAGGAATGTTCTGTCTTTTATCTTCTATTCCTACAGATTGATTTAAACGTTTGAATGCTTTGATAATTCCCTGAGCAGCCTTGGGGAGGTACCTTACACCTGAATAAATAATGGAAATTCAAGGAATGCTTAGTTCTTAATCATTATCCATTTGATTGTTATTCCTTGCCAAGTATAGGTGGATTTGGCAGGATAAGAATATAAACAAAAAGCATCCATTAGTGGGCAGTTCACATTTAGAGTAATGAAGATTTCGTGTGTAGCTGCAACTATGTGGTCCACAGTAATGTGCTAGATGAAGATTTGTTCTCAACATATGTGGCAAAAACCCAAAGAAGTAAAAGCCACATTTCAGCTTACTGGTACTCACTGATGCAAAAGGAGGTGCACATAGTGACCATGCAATGATGTTTATTGCTACACCTCAGCTAGGACCAAACCACTACAAAGGACTGATACGTGTGGGTTACCAAGGTTCTCCTTCCAGAAGCAATAGGATTCTGAGCAGTTCCCACTGTGGCTTTTATGGAAGATCTGCAGTGATATCAGAACCCTTTGATGAAGCCACCAGCCTCCCTTCTTACCTGAAATAATGTCCTCAATGGCTCCATCCTTCTCCTCATATATGAGAGGTTCCTTCACCATCTGCTTCTTCTTCAGCTCAGCTATGAGGTCCATCTGCTGCCGCTTCGCCTTATGAGTGGGAGACTGCCAAGGAAGATAAATGGTTGCTGTGGTTACACATGTACTATGTTGAAACTGCAGTCTCCTTTATGTCTTCAAATTTATCCTAACCAATACTACTAAATCTGGACAACAGAAATTATAAGGATAAAATAAGTAGTCACCGCCACCACCACATAACAGCCTAGATATTTTCTACCCCCAAAATGCCTATCTGCCTCGTGGCAAAGAGATATTTTAGAACATGGATGGAAACCCATAATATGGATGGAAGACCTTTAGCTCACTGGCAGGATGTAATACACTGGGAGACAGTGTAG
>JAJFZI010164084.1:0-11633 GCA_022379055.1 Anilios bituberculatus
CTACCGGTCGATCCTGATCGACCATTTGGGCAGCCCTGCTGTATCCGATCACCAGAAAGCGTGTCTGTGTATTCGGAGCTGAACTAGGCGACAGTTGGTCTTTGGTTTGCCTGATGATCTGGTTGCTGTCCTCCTTTCCAGTAGCTTTTCTGTTACATTTCATGCCTGCTGGACTGGTGTTGCACAAGCGCTTTCCTCTCCGCCTCCCCCATGCCGCCGCCTTCAGTTTTTTGGCTCCATTTATGAATGAACCGCACCGTGTGCCCTTGGGAAGCACAGCCAGCGAGACTTCAGCTTCCAGTGTATGGAATTGGCACCCTTCCAGCAGTTTGTGGATTTGTTGAGTCGGGAGGGACAGCAGCGGGTGGGAAGGAAGGAACACAGGGAATGTCTCGAAACCTCTTCCTGCTGATGTCAGTGTATTAGAATGCAGCTGAAACTTTGCTTCTTGGATTCCCAGGGGACAGGCAGGGAGCCGAAAGGCAGGCGAATGAATGGGGGAGGGATTATGAATGAAGCTCCCTACTGCCCTGCCTTCTCAGAAGAGGTCCCCAGACTGGGAGGGAGAGAGTGCCCTGAAGGTGGGGCATAAACAAACATGACCTGCTCGTGACCTCCAGAGGATTTTAATGAATAGCTGAAATGAGTCATCGACTTGGGAGGCTACGGGAGGGATATCAGTGCCGAAAATGGCAGCTGATGGGAAGCTTAATTAAGAGTTCCGCTCCGGCTAGTTGCTAGGAATAGACAAACCTGACCAAAGGCACCATCCAAGCTTGCAGTTGGATTGCATGGCTTTTATTTTCTAAATCCCGTATTTATCTTTTTTTCCAGTTGTTTTGAGGGTCAGAATGAAATTGCTATATTTTATACATTGCTATATAGGACAGTTTGTCTTCTGGCATGGCAGGGGGGGGTCTTGCAGTTTGTGTTATGCTTTGAAGCAGCTAATGGTGAGTGTTACACACACCACCACCTAAAGATACTTCGTGAGCCATGAAGTTGTCCTTTCTTACCTTCTGCAGAAGGCCACTTAACCTGCCTCTGGACGTTATCGAGAAAGTTATTTCTCCTTGAATGTAACAAGAAGCAGTCCAAGCTCAATAAAATTTTTAGAACACAGCATTTTCCAGATCTTAAGTTAAAATTTAATTGATCCCAAGACGCCACAAGATTTTAAAATGCTCTGTATAGTCCTGCATATAGAGATGATGTAATAACGTCTATGTACTTGCTTTGTTTGGGGTTGAACTGTGAAATCCTAAGATTTTGCATAGCATCTTCAACTGACCACAGAGTTGATGCCATTCTTCTCCCTTTACAGCAGGTTCAGGCTCCATGCAAGGTCCTCAAACACCTCAGTCCACCAGTAGTTCTATGGCCGAAGGAGGAGACTTGAAGCCCCCAACTCCTGCATCTACACCACATAGTCAGATGCCCCCATTACAAGGCATCAGGTATTCCCCTGTCTCTTTTTACTGTTGACAAATGCCTAACACAGCTTTGCTAATAGATTGCATTGATCTGTGAGTTGATTGCATTGGTGTGCAACTTGAGGCTAAAGCGGTTCCTCCTTTTCTTGGATCAGGAGTAACTCAGTTGGCCTTCAGGATGCCTTTCCCGATGGCAGTGACCCTCCTTTCCAGAAAAGGAACTCCATGACTCCAAATCCGGGGTACCAGCCCAGCATGAACCCTTCTGACATGATGAGTCGCATATCCTTCGAGCCAAATAAGGATCCCTATGGCAGTATGAGGAAAGGTGGTGATGTCCTTTCATACTCCCGCACACAGCCATGAAAACTGCCTGACCCTCCTAAGACAATGAAGGCAGCTTCGGGGATTGCCTACCCTATAAAGCTTCATATTTATTCCCCTTCTATTGTGTCTTGGAACTTTATTCTAATTGTATGCATGTTCTCCTTTCAGGAAGTGATCCCTTTATGTCCTCTGGTCAGGGCCCCAACAGCGGTATGGGAGATCCTTATAATCGTGCTACAGGTCCAGGAATGGGCAATATGGCCATGGGACCCAGGCAGCATTATCCTTATGGCCCTTATGAAAGAGTGAGGTTGGTGTTCACTCTAGATTCATTTGACTCTATCTAAACAGGTTCTTATTTGGTGTAAGTTTGCTCACTGTTCTACCCTACTCATCCCAACAGCAGAAGGGAAATCCCTTCGATTTAAAATACCTGATGTCTAGGTTTGCAGGAGGCAGATGCTTTTAAAATAGCAAGTTTATGGCAAGAGGACTAAATTATGAGAAAATAAAAATGTGAAGAATTTAGGATCAGGTACTATTTGGTCTTTGTTTCCAGGAATATAGAAAAAAAATATGCACACCTCTAGACTTTTAAATATGTAGCCTGAAAAATATATAGTCTGAATCTTCAAGTCATCTGTGTGTGACTTGTAAATTGTACACCCTCTTCCCCAAAACAGAAAACCTGGTTTGAACAAGAGTTCTGTAATACGTTGAGATTTTATTTCTAAAGGCAGTGTTCTTTTTGAGTTTCCAAAAGGAGGGTTTAAAATTATTGTGTGAATTTTGTCTCACCATAGAACTGAAGCAGGAATGGGACCTGATTCCAGTTTGGGAACTGGAACACCTCAGCCCAATATCATGCCTTCCACTCCAGATTCTGGAATGTACTCCCCAGGTCGCTATCCTCAACAACCACAGCAGCGGTATGTTCCAAAACGATCTCTTTAGTAGGTGAATGTCATACTGTTTGGTGGGGGGAAACGCTGATTTTTTCCCCCCCTTCTTACAGACACGATTCCTATGGCAATCAGTTTTCCACTCAAGCAACATCCTCGGGCAGTCCCTTTCCTAGCCAACAAGCTACCCTATATCAACCACAACAGCAGGTATGCTCCCAGCTCTTTCAAAACTTGAGTTATCTGATGAGCAACGAGAGGACAAGGGAGTATTGGTTGTGGGGATGGCTGTGACTTAGTTTTGCAAAGAATGGAGCTTTCTCTAATCAAAATGGGGAATGGGTCTTTCGGAAGCCTTAATTGAGCTTTGCTTGTTTCATGTTCTATAAACAAAACGAAATGAACCCCCCCGGCATCCTAAAATGAGGGTTAGCCGCAAATCAACTTGCAGCAGTGGCTTTTTGCAGGTTTTTGGAGTAAGTGGGGGCCAGTGGAGGGCCACCCCCTCACCAGGATAACCCCAACCCTTAACCCCAGGCATCCCACTCCCTCTCACCCCTATGGTAGAAAATTGTCGTGGCTACTTGTTTACTTGTGAGTTAACTGCAGCAAGTTGAGCCCATCCCCCTTAAATAAAGAGGCTCTGAGAATTAACTTTCTAACAGAAGTTACGAAGTTTAAGCGTAACACAGGGAAACGAAATCGTAGTCCAAAAAAGTACAGGATTTGTGATAGTCTTTTGCCTTCCGAAGGTTGGCCTTTCAATTTTTAAAGTATCATAGTAAATGTTCATATTAAACCTCATGAAGTGGAGGATTCCTTGCTATTTGCAACAGAATTTTTTCTTTTTGTTGTGTTTTACATAATTAGAGACACCTTTGTTTGGCCCCTGATTAGTTCATCTGTTGGGAGCCATTTGAACAAGGATAAGGTTGCCAGTATCTGAGCTGATCAAGTATGATGGAACTCAGTGGGACTTTTTTTTTAAACAAGCAGCGTAATTTAAAGTGCAGGACTTGCAATGAGTTTACAGCACTTTTATCACCTCCCCCAATATATAAAGGCAGCCCTAGCGTTCTCTAAAGTGGGACACATCAAATGAAAGAGGCAGGATAAGATAGTTTCTTTGAAGCTTTTTCCAGCCTAGGCTTTTCATAAAATATTTCTTTTTATATTTTAAAGCATTTTCTTGGCTCTTAATCTGGAAGGATTACATATTCCAGGGAAGGGAAAAGGTGGTTCCTTTCCTCATGTTTGCAGGTCAAAAATGTATTATTACACAGAGAGGAGAGAGAAGGAAAATAAGAATACTAGGCTGTCTGCTTATAAGATCTTACAATAGTCTTTGATGGAAACAAGCTCTTTATAGTTGCATAACAGACTTCCAAACAATCCTCCTTGCTCAGTGGCTTTGATTTATCGGGAAGGTATAGGCAGTCCTTAGGTTTGAGTGGCCTCACTCCTCCCACTGCAGCCTAGACATTCCTTACAGCGGCCATCAGTATCAAATGTCATGTTGAGGAAAGGACAGTATCACTGTGGTGGTAATTTTGGCCTAAAGAGAGAATCTAGATTGAAGCTTCTAGTACCTCACATAGAAAGGGGCAAGGCAAAATCCTGTAGCATACGTAGAAGATCCCATGGATACTATAGCTGATCTTGAATTGAGAGCTGCTTATGAATAGCCAACTCTCACTTTCTTCCCAGAACTACAAGAGATCAATGGATGGCAACTATGGCCCACCAGCAAAACGGCATGAAGGAGAGATATACAACGTCCCATACAGCACGGGCCAAGGGCAAGCCCAGCAACAGCTGCCTCCAGCACAGACCCAACAGACAAGCCAGCCACAAACGGCTCAGCCTTCCCCTCAGCAGGAAATGTACAACCAGTTTGGTGGGAACACGTACTCTGCTGCAGATCGCCGACCCACCACTGGGCCCCAGAACCAGTTCCCATTCCAGTTTGGCAGAGACAGGGTCTCTGCTCCCCCAGGCTCCAGTGCACAGCAAAGCATACCTCCTCAGATGATGGGTGGCCCAATGCCGTCCACTCCAGAAGGCCCACAACAGGGCACAATGTGGCAAGGGCGTAACGAGATAGGCTACAACTATCCCAATCGGCAGACTACGGGTTCTGCGCCCCAGGGGCCTGCTTACCATGGAGTAAACCGAACAGAAGAAATGCTACACCCAGATCAGAGGGTTAATCATGAAGGGCCATGGCCTCCTCATGGCAACCGCCAGCCTTCTTATGGTCCTTCTGCCCCTGTGCCCCCAATGACAAGACCACCCCAGCCTAACTACCAGGCCCAATCCAGCATGCAGAATCACATTCCTCAGGTATCTAGTCCAGCACCTCTTCCCAGACCGGTGGAGAACCGCACCTCTCCAAGTAAATCTTCATTCCTGCACTCAGGAATGAAGATACAAAAGGCAGGGCCCCCTGTTCCAGCCTCACACATAACACCAGCAGCTGTTCAACCTCCAATGATACGGCGGGACATCACTTTCCCACCTGGCTCAGTGGAAGCCACACAGCCAGTGCTGAAGCAGAGACGCCGTCTGACCACAAAAGATATTGGTAATTGAGTTTTCTCTCCTCTTGTATTGGCGAGAAAGTGGCCTTTGCCAGTTGCAGGTTGTGATATTGAAGCGTTATGTCAAAGGAAAGAGTCACGAAGCCTGAAAGTTTTGAACTGGTATTCTTGCTGCTGTGCAGCGAAGCATGTTCCACGGAATTTCTTCCTTAGGTTAATCCAGAGGGAATTGGGATTTCTGCACAGGAGCTAGCTTGTGAATGTAAAAAGTCAGGTGTGACTGATCAACCTACTTCCAGTGATGTTTTTTTTAGCTCCTTCTAGAATTGGAAAGCAAGGTTTGGGGACGGTTTCATTTTATTTGGGAACTAATTAACAGTAGTCTCAAATCTGATTTTGGACATTGCAGGAACTCCTGAAGCATGGAGAGTGATGATGTCTCTAAAGTCTGGGTTACTGGCTGAAAGTACGTGGGCCTTAGATACCATAAACATCTTGCTCTATGATGACAACAGCATAATGACCTTCAATCTCAGCCAGGTGGGTTGATATTTTTTAATAAGAGGGCTTTGAAATTCAGAAATGCCATTCAGAGCCCTAGGTGTTCCTGTAGGGGTGGTGTGCACTCTGCACATTTGACTGGCTTCATATAAAGCCATGGGTTGATTCCATGGTTTGCTGAATAAATCACAATTGGCAGGTGTGGAACTTGGCATTTTAAAATAGTCTTTGTGGCTGAAATGACAGACCTGGAATTTGTGAGAATGGGTAGAAAATTCAGTTATCAATTCATAGACTAAACTACCCCAAGTTAATACCATTTTGCTGCTGATTTTTTCCAATTTCAGAATTCTTAGCTAGTATGGTTAGAAGTAGTTTGCTTACTTGGAAATCTGGAAGTTGTAATTCAATAGTTAAAACACTACAGTAGCACCAATGAAGCAAGGCTGACCATGCTCCATTGTAATATTAGGAAGAAATAAAACATATTCTGCAGCGTAAGAAGATTTAGGCATAACAGATTCAGTAAAGTCTTTGATACAGCAGGGACTTTGGAAGTTGTTCTTTCTGTCATTCCTCCCCTGTAATTCAACTTTAGGAATTAAATTGGGCTGCAAATATGATCATTCTCCAAACATTAATTTTTTTTTCAGAACAAGTCTGTTACCATTTAGTTTGCTATTCTGGCAGTTTGGTTTTCGAATGTTTCATTATGTCTACATTGCATTCTTCTTCTTTGTGCTATGTCAGGTCCTCCTGACCTTGGCAACCACTGCAGCAAATGCTTGGCATCTTCATCATGGTGTCTTCCTAGGGATTTATACCAGTGTGGTTTCCCATTGCCTTTACCAGTGTAGATTCAGCTACCCCTAACATGGGGAACAGATGGTATTTGGTAGCCATTCCACTGGAGTTTAGACACTAAGATTTCAATGGCATTTCCTCCACTGAGGGACCATCACTCTCCTAATAAAGGAGCTTATCTTCCTGAAGTCATTGGCATCCCCAGGATGTCAGGTTATTTCCTGCTGCTCAACACTCGGCATTGAGGGCAGGCTTATGGTCTACTCCATTAACATAGCAGGGTAACCTGGCCAGACTAGTTATATTGCATACTGGGTTTAATTTCTGGAAGATGCATAAGAATATATGAAACACTTTGCTAGATTGACCTGTTGCCTGATCTAGTTCAGCAGTCTGTTCTCACAGTGGCCTAATGGCCACCCAAAGAATCTCACGAGCAGAACACAGCCTGACTGGCTCTGCTCAAAGTCTTTCAACAGGTGGCCTTTAGAGGCATTGGATCACCTCTTTACGGAGAAGCAGTCACACTACCACCAAGGCTAGTAGCCATTTATCTCCTTGACTTCCACAAATTGGTCCGACCCTGTCTTGAAACCAGCACGTTTACTATATAGTTCAGTCTACCCTGTTTTCAAACATTAAAGGCCCGAATTCTTCAGAATGGTACTAACTCAGATCAAGTCAGGAAAGTGGCCAGAGTCATTTCTCTTGGTTGCTTCGGCTGGATGTGACAGGAGTTGTTCTTTGCTTTAGATTCTGGCTCTTGGATTTAGATCTTACCATCAGGGACAGGAACACCATATTCCAATCTGTGATAACAATTAAATGGATTATTGTAACAGGAGATATCTTGCTCTAAAAATGTATGTTAAGCACACTGCTATATACTTGATTCATTTTCTGACATTAGTCTTTAGTTCTGATGTCTGTCTTTACGTTTCCATAATTGTGCGAAGCTGTCTTATCCCAATTCCTTGATCTTTTTAGCTTTCTGTTCTCTACTTTGATTGGTAGCAGCCATCTTGTATTTTGAACAGTTGAGAGGTTTGCGCACATCGTTGTCTAAGGTCCTTTCATTAGAGGGCGAGAGGCTTAACTTGGGATATTTTTTAAATTTGTTTGCTTTGAGCACACAAGCTCAGCTTCTGAGCTTTACTCAGCATCTCTGAATCATTGGCATAGTAGAGCTATGAGCAACGTTTGTGGCATGGGACTGCACCTTTGGAGGCAGTATCTTTGAACTCTGTGGGTTTGCAGGGTGTCTTGATGACACCAGGATGGGGGAAGAGTAAGGCCCTCTTTGGGATGGGTTTGGGTGGCTTCTCATGATTGAAAATGGATGCTTTTATGAAAGAAGGGTGTGCTTTAAAAATTTGGAGACACAATGGAATGTTGTAATTTCAGGTAGCGACAATAAAGATAAAGAGGTTCATCTAACAGTTTTACATTTTCTGAGATCCTTGATGTGTTTGTATATATGGAGTTTTGCTTTAAACTGCTCCATTGTCCCATTTGTCTTCCAGTTGCCGGGTTTGTTGGAACTTCTGGTGGAATATTTCCGGCGCTGCCTGATTGAAATCTTTGAAATCCTGAAGGAATATGAAGTGGGCGACCCAGGGCAAAGAACACTGTTGGATCCTGAAAGGTTCTGTCAATCTTCAAATTCTCCTGAAGAAGAGACACAGAGTACTAATTGTGAGGTGGAGGAGGAGGGGGAGGAGGAAGCCGCCTTTGTTGAAAAAGTCACTGTACCTCTCGAAAGCAACGAGAAGTTAGTCAGTAAATTTGACAAGCTTCCAGTTAAAATAGTGCAGAAGAATGACCCATTTGTGGTAGATTATTCAGACAAGCTTGGCCGGGTACAAGAATTTGAGAGTGGACTGCTGCACTGGCGGATTGGTGGGGGAGACACCACTGAACACATTCAAACTCACTTTGAAAGCAAAATGGAGCTGTCGCTGACGCATAAGCGAGCTTCCTGCCATTCTGTGTTGCGAAAACGTTCTGTAGCTGAGGGCAACCCTGGGAAAAGGGAAGAAGAGTCCCCTCCATCTGATGGTCCCCCGGAGAAAAGGATAACAGCTACCATGGATGATATGCTTTCAGCACGACCAGGCTCCTTAGCGGAAGAGGCAGAGGTCAGAAATGTAGAGGTGACCAAGGAGAGTGGCAAGTTTCCGTTTGGCATTAGTCCAGCTCAAAGCCACAGAAATATTAAAATCTTGGAGGACGAGCCTCACAGTAAAGATGAGACTCCCCTCTGCACCCTTCTAGACTGGCAGGACTCCTTGTCTAAACGCTGCATCTGTGTCTCTAACATCATCAGGAGTTTGTCGTTTGTGCCAGGCAATGACTTTGAGATGTCAAAACACCCTGGTCTGCTGTTGATCCTGGGGAAACTGATCCTCCTGCACCACAAGCACCCAGAACGCAAACAGGCACCACTGACGTATGAGAAGGAAGAGGAGCAGGACCAAGGAGTGAGCTGTAACAAAGTGGAGTGGTGGTGGGACTGCCTGGAGATGCTGCGCGAAAATACTTTGGTCACCCTGGCCAATATCTCTGGTCAGCTGGATCTTTCTCCCTACCCAGAGAGCATCTGTCTGCCCATATTGGATGGACTCCTCCATTGGGCGGTATGTCCTTCAGCAGAAGCCCAAGATCCTTTTCCAACCCTTGGGCCCAACGCTGTCCTATCCCCTCAGAGACTGGTTTTGGAAACCCTCAGCAAACTCAGCATCCAGGACAACAATGTGGATTTGATCCTTGCCACCCCACCTTTTAGTCGCTTGGAGAAACTCTATAGCACCATGGTGCGTTTTCTTAGTGACCGAAAGAATCCTGTGTGTCGGGAGATGGCGGTGGTACTCCTGGCCAACTTGGCCCAGGGTGACAGCTTGGCGGCTAGAGCCATTGCGGTGCAGAAGGGCAGCATTGGCAACTTGCTAGGCTTTTTGGAGGATAGCCTGGCGGCTGCTCAATTCCAGCAGAGCCAAGCCAGCTTAATGCACATGCAAAACCCTCCCTTTGAGCCGACCAGCGTGGACATGATGCGCCGGGCTGCTCGGGCGCTGCTTGCCCTGGCCAAAGTGGACGAGAACCACTCTGAGTTCACGTTATATGAATCACGGCTGTTGGACATCTCCGTGTCGCCTCTGATGAACTCTTTGGTTTCACAAGTGATTTGTGATGTACTGTTTTTAATTGGCCAGTCATGACAGCCGTGGGATGCCTATACCCTTGTGTGTGTGCGCGTGTGTGTGTGTGAGAGAGAGAGAGTGAATGGAGGACTTAGAAACTGATTGTTGCCCTTTATTTATGCAAAACCACCTCAGAATCCACTGTCTGCCCTGCGCTGTCCAGCTTCTACCTTGGGGAAAAGATAGCCCCCCCTTCCCCTCCCCTCCGCCCTTGAAATCTATCCCAACCCCCTGTTCAAGGAGACAGAAGTTCTGCCTACATTTAGAAAAAAAGACTTTTTTTTTATTTTAACCAAAGTTACTGTTGTTTACAGTGAGTTTGGGGAAAAAAAACTTTGTCCTGTTACCGTATCGACAGGCACTACTTTCATAACTGTTTTTAATGGTAAACTCTGAAGGACAAAAAGTGACTGCTGAACTCTTTGTGTGGTTTATCGTTGTACATTCACAATCTTGCAGGAACCAAGAAGCTACCAGTTGTTAACAGACCTTGTCCAATGGAGGCCTGTTCAGTAGAGTGTAGAACTTCATGTACTGTACACCTTAAACTGTAAACATACTGTAATAATGTCTCACATTGAAGAAGAAGAAAAAAGCTGGATCAGCAGCAAACTGTAGTTTTTAAAAATGTTTTTAGTTAATGTTGAGGAGAAAAAAAGGCTTTTCCCCCAAAGTATCATGTGTGAACCTACAACACCCTGACCTCTTTCTCTCTTCCTCCTTGATTGTATGAATAACCCTGAGATCACCTCTTAGAACTGGTTTTAACCTTTAGCTGCAGCCTAACAGCTGCCAGGTGTGTATATATATATATGACGTTGTACATTGCACATGCCCTCTGATTCCTTGCAGTTTTGTTCCCCTTTCTCCCTGCCACCCCTTTATAGTATGACGAGTTAAAGAAGTTGATGACCTGCAAAAGCGAGACACCAATTATTTAATCTCTCTTGCCAGACATCTCTCTCTCTCCTTTCTTTTTCTTTCTTTCTCTCTCTCTCTCTTTCTTTCTTGCTGTTCCTTTCTCTTCCTTTCTTTCCTTCCCTCTGGAGGATGCTGTACAGGTTTTGTGTATAAAGTCATTGCTGTCTCAGCAGCCAATCAACCTATAGTTTTATTTTCCTGGGGTTCTTTTTTTGTTTTGTTTCTTTCATTTCTAATCGAGGTGTGAAAAAGTTCTAGGTTCGGTTGAAGTTCCTGATGAAGAAACACAATTGAAATTTTTCAGTGATGAATTCTGCATATTTGTATTTCAGACGATGTAGCTAAAAACTTGATGTAAATTCCTCCCTTTTTCCTTTTTTGGCTTAATGAATATCATTTATTCAGTATGAAATCTTTATACTATATGTTCCACGTGTTAAGAATAAATGTACATTAAATCTTGGTAAGATGTTTGTGAGGGTTTTCATTCTCAGTGTGGTCATATAAAGCCACCTTTAGGCATCATGGTAACAAGAAAAAATACTTTTAGAGGTGAACCTATTTATTTATGCATAAATAAATGCATAATGAAACGTGTTAGAAATAAAACAATTTCATATTGAATTAGTAGGAAATGGTATTAAGCTACTTTTATGTAAAGTTAAAATCAGCAGAGCATAGTAAACATTTTTCCAGATAAATAACAATTTAATTGTGCAAAGGTAAGAGTAGCAATACTGGAAATGAGCCAACTAGTATTTCTCCAGCACAATTACCAATCCCTAAAACAAGCATTTGAGAAGGAAGGAGAGTTAAAGTTAGATTGACATATTCAGTTGAGAAATCAGTAGCTCCAAAGACTTAATAAGAGATGTATGTATAACGGAACCAATTGGGAACGGTGATCATAACACAATAAGATTTAATATTCATAATAACAAACCTCTACAGAGCAAATCCAACACAGTCATACTTGACTTCAAAATGGGAAACTTTTCAAAATTA